>PVJD01010384.1:0-54082 GCA_004026545.1 Mormoops blainvillei
GTCTCTTTCTTGCAGATTCTCATATTACATTTTACTGCCAAAGAAAATGGTCCTGCCATCCACATCCCATCATATGAGTCCTGACTTGATTTCAAACCCTGGGATGTCCATCTATTAAGTATTGGATTGACCTTTTGAAACTGAGATTGGAAAAAACAAAAATAAAATCACCACTCAAAACATAATTTATAAGCTAGGATAATGATACAGAAGTCATTCTGTCTATGCCACTCTTTGTGACCCTTTGGAAGTCCCGGCATTTCATCTGCAGGAGGGTGCGGAGGCAGAGCAGCAGCCCTGCCGACCTGGCTCTTAAAGGACTCACTGCCATTTCCAAGTCCAAGTGCTGCCCCTGACACCCTGGGGCCCCTCCGCCGTCAGTGGCAGATGTCATTCTCCTCCACTTCTCATCCGAGCACATTTTCTAAATGCGGCCTGGAACCATTTGCCCCAGTCATCAGGATAGAAGTGCAGCTCTGAGCTCAAGAAGTAATAAGAAGTCTCTTTTCTTCAGAATGACAGGCGGCTGGGACCTGGGTGATCATATGTGCTATGTACATTCCCCAGAGGCTTCTGCCTTCACGGGTAATAACCATAATCCTTTCAACCATATTTCCTTTGTGCCTTTTCTCAAGGAATGCAACAAATTTGGGGACCACAGCTCCCTAGCTTGTCTGAAAGTACACTCCAGGGAAAGGCATTGCTAGGACAGAAGGATCAGAGATCTGGGCTGCTGGGAAGGGCAGACCCTTTTTTCAGATTTTCCCATGGTGGGTGCAAGTGGGCTGTGAGTGAGTCTTAGCAGAACCAGACGGCAACTGTGAGCCCTGTGTTTAGGGGCATGTTTTGGTCTTATCTTGGTAATGAGGCTCGCGCCAAGCTGGCAAAGCTGATGTATTCCACATGTCAGAGCCCTAGAGGGCTTCCAACCATGGGACCAAAAACAAGCTCAGCTCTTCTCTGGCCCCAGGTTCTTGGCATTATTCATGAACTTGGGACATGAAAGCACCTTGAAGCTATAAGGTATCCGTGCAGAATGCTTGTCTTTAACACTCTTGTTCTTGGTGCCAAGGGACCAGAATACCACCTCTGTTTATTGATCAAGTCAGGCAGTGTCATCTAGTAGAATGGGCACTGCACAGGGGTCCTGGGGCTGGGATTTAAGGCCTGTCTCTGGTGCTTAGTTGCTGGGTGGTCTTGGGCAGGTCATTTCCCTTTCCTGAGCTGTATTCCTGCATCTGCAAAATGAAGATCACTTTTGAGTCTTCAGGTTTTTGTTTGGATTAGATTAGAAAATGGGAGTGAAAGTGCTTTGTAAATCATAGAGCTTTATCTGCACTCCCTTAGAGAGATGGAGAATATTGTGAGAGGCATTTTGACTGTCTCCTGCAAGACTTACTATTAAATTAAATCAATTAATGTTTGGTATATCTAGTCACACACACCCGGTCATCTCCACATACTCCACCCTTGTTGTCTTTAATTGGTCAGGGTTCAACCCTAACTTTTCAAATGGTACCTATCCCTGACACACCCCCCCTCCCCGCTTTGGTTCTCTATCCCTGTTTTATTTTTCTCCATAGCAGTCATCATTCCCTGACATTGTGTTTCAACCTCTGTTGTTCGTCTGTGATCTCTCTTCCCCCATTAGAACTAAGCTCCATGGCAGCAAAGGTGGTGTCATTTGTTCATTGCTACATCCCCAAGCCTGGAAGTGGATCTACCGGTATACAATAGGTGCTCGCTTGTGGAATGAGAGGATGTCTACATTGCTGTTTTGCCCTCTCTAAGAAGCCTCACTCTGAGAGGGAAAATGATTCACTAGCAGACAAGGCAGAGCCTAGAACAGAGAGGCTTCATCTGGAAAATTTACTGACCTCAGAAGCTTTAGAAACGTATGATGCTGGCTGGAGTACATGGTCCTGTGAAAGCCGGTCTCACTCTCACCCTGTGGGTTCTCTACTCTAAGCGCCTGTTTCCTTTTCTACAGAGTGAAGCTGAGACTATCAACTTTAACAGGTCTTTTAAAAAAAAATTTTATCCTCACCTGAGGACATTTACTTCATTGCTTTTTGAGAGAAAGGAAGGGAGAAAGAGAAACATTGATGCAAGAGAGAAGCATCAATTGGTTGCCTCCCAGGTGCATCCAGACTACGGATCAAACATACCCAGACAGGGGGGGATTCTACATGACTGGACCAGGCACCGAACCCGCAACCCTTTGGTCACAAGGCGATGTTCCAACCAACTGAACCACACTGGCCAGCGCTACCATGTCTTTATATCACTTATACCACGGATAAGTGTAAAAGAGAGCTGCAATAATGGTGGTTAGTATGGGCTCTAGATCTTTCTTGAGAGGAGGGTTGGTTAGGGGCGAGGGTTGGAAAGGATATGAGGACATTGGACACCTTAGAGGTGGTAGAGTATCAGGTGCCCCATGTGTACCCAATTAAAATCTTATAATCACTCAAAGACGGTGGGCGCAAACTGAGCCTTAGAGAAGGTCCAGTGGCATGGCCAAGTCCCAGAGCTGCCATATCACAGACGAGGATTTGACACCAGGTCAGTCTGATTTCTAGACTCATCATAATCCCCTGGGTCCCAGGAGCTTCCTTGGAACATGTCATGGAGGCTACTGGCTTCTGAGAGTCAGGCCGTGCTGCTATCTCAGACAGGGGTGTCCAACCTTTTGGTGTCTCTGGGCCACACTGGAAGAAGGAGTTGTCTTGGGCCACACATTAAATACATTGGGCACGTAATCACAAAAAAGTTCTCAGGATGTTTAAAGTAAATGTATGATTTTGTGTTGGGCTGCATCCACAGCCAACCGTGGGCTGCAGGTTGGACACCGCTGGACCCCTAGAGGGTGAAAAGGTCAGGGCTACAGGCACCATCACTGAGGCATCCCAATGCCCTGGCTGTTTTTAGACGTCAGATGTTGATGTTTGAGTTAGTCCTTGTTCCTGTTATGAAATATCCTCATTGGACTGTGCGAAGCTCACGTTTTTGAACTATTGATTCCTCTTCCTCCTCTCTTATTCCTCGTTCTTATTTCTTCTCCCATATGTGTGAAGTTAAGCCTTTGGTTTATGTGTGTTCTTTCAAAACAGGTCTTGTTTTTTGTTGTTATTTTTAACCTACACTGACGATACTGTGCTGTAGATCTCATTCTCTTCCCTGCTTTTTTCCTTTAGCGCTTTGCCTCTAAGATCCATCTTTGCTGCTGTCTCTACAGTTTAGTCCTTTGTTTCTAACTGCTGCAGAATAGTCCTTGTGTGCACGTACTACCTGTACGAATGCGTTCCCCAGAGAGGGACACTGCAAGAGATTCCAGCTCCCTACTGGTATGGACAGCACTGCAGCGGACATTCTCCTACGTGCCCCAAGCAGGCTCGCGTGAGGACTGTTCAGCTGTGCCGGGCTGTAACCTGGCATGGAGAGAGCACGTGCACTGGGCTTAGCTCCAGAATGCTCTCCCCAAGGCTGCGCCCACCTGTGCTCGCCCTGACATGAAGCTTCCCATTTCCTCCGTCTTCTCGTAGCCCCTGACGCTTTAGGCAGAGGTGTTTATTGTTGCCAATCTGATGGGGGTAGGCAGAGCTTTTTTTTAAAATCTGTTTGCTCTTATTTATTCGACTACAAATAAGTTTGAGTGTCTACGTAGTATGTTGGCCTTTTGGGTTTCTCTTTATTGAATTATGTCTTCCTATCTTTTGTCCATTGATCATTTAGGGTTCCTGACATTTTCTTGTTTTCTAGAAGGAGCTCCTAGTGTATTCTAAATATTATCGTCCCTTGTCACTTTTAGACAAAGATCTTCTCGCAAACTATATTCATCTACTCATTTTGTGAATCAGACACTTTAATTATGGGATTATCAAATGCATCGCTTTTTCACCTTAGAATCTGCACATTTGGGGGGTTTGAGACATCCTCTCTTATCACAGGTCACAAACATGCTCTTCCGCACTTCCTTTGAACAGCCCGTGGAGGCAGAGGGGACATCGGCCCAGTGCTCCCGCTGGCGGAGGCTCAAGCTGATGAACCCTAGGCTGACACAGAGGGTAGAGAGTTTTGTTTTCTTTCCTGCAAAGGACCCCATAAGCCAACAGAAAGGCAATTAGGCAGAGAGGCTTTAATTAAATTTTCCATTTTTTAATTTTTCTGAACTTCAGGGGTGCTCATACCTTGGATCACGGAGGCAGTCGTTAATGAGCGGAGGCGTCCCTCAGGAGCCCTGCTGCTATAACGTCTTGAGACGAGGAGGCGCGTGGCGCCCATCTCCACTCAAGTCTGATAACTGCTGGTGTCAAGCACAGAGGCGGCTGTGAAATTCAGGGTCATTGGAAATCAGGGAGGAGACAGGCCTGTGCCACCTTAGTGGGCCCATCTCTGTGCAGAAGGGCTACAGTGGGATGAGAGCGGGAGCCTGGCTCAGCGAATCATGGCGCCTCGGTCATTTGCTGGGCTTCACTCCCAGGGCTCATGCCTCATTCACACTGGTTCTACATGACGGTGAAGTTTAGGAAATTAAAGCAGTACAGGGGGAGTCTGTGAATGGCACCCTGTCTGGCCTCTTCACCATGCCGATGGGGAAACAGACCCAGAGAGCCAGAGCTTGACCGCTCCACTTGGAAAGATCCCAGACTTTGGAGACAGACGATCCTGTGTCTGAACCTAATTCTAACACCTGTTAATTTAAGAATTACATAAATAAATGCATTTGCCATTGTGGTGAGTGCTTTAAATGACATATACTCAGAGCTGTGAGATTTTAGAGGAATTTGACCTAGTGTCAGATCAGAGCAGGTTCTAGAAGTAAATGGGCTGAAGTCTACAGATGAGTCCAACTTAAGCTGTGGAGTGGGGGGTTGTTGGGCTTGTTGGATGGATGGATGATGGATAGATGGATGGATAACTGAGAGTCTGGGTTTAAGAGGTTGGTTCTTTTGCCATCCTGTTCTTATTCTCTCCCAGGGAGGCCTGCTGGTAAACTACTAAATCTGACAGAGTGTGAGAAACAGAAAACCTCTTTCCCTGACTACCCATCCTTTGAGTATTTCACTTAAAGCTGAACACCTGTTCTATTGAAGCACTCACCTCTGTCCCTACTTGCTTCTTTGAACTCTATCACTGGTCCTTGGGAAGGGAAAATGCAAAAGAAAAAAAAAAAAGAGGGAGCGAAAGCCGCGTTAATCGTGCTGAAATGTGATGCTCCTCTCTGAACCTCCGAAGATGAGAAATTATACATGCTGATTTCATCCACTACTTAACACAGGGGGTGACAGTCTGCAATTGAAGAGGCCTTGGAGGGTTAAGTGCTATAAACTTTTGCCGAGGTTCTTAAGCATCTCTGGGAAACCTCTGAGATCTGTTGGTAATTTGGCAGGGACGATTTCCAGTCAAAAAAAAAAATTCCATTCCAGGCTAGAATGTGCCCTTGTTCTTTTGTTGCCTGAGGACTGTTAAGAGAAAAGAGGGTGGGGAAAAGATTCTGCAAAGAAATAAAAACAGGCAAGAATGAACCTCGTATGCATTACAAATGCTGTAGCTCCACAACAAAGCTTGTTACTGGAATGGGGAAAAAAAAGGACAAAAACTAACATTGACTTGGCATTTACTGTGTACCAGGTACCTGTCATCCCTCAGTTTATTGACTTCTCACATCTCTGTGAGGCAGATGTTTCATTCCCATTTTGCAGGTGGGAAATTAGACTAATTAACTTGCCCAATACAATGATGATGACAATGATGATAGCAATTAATATTTATGTGCCAGACATGATTCTAAGCCCTTCCCATGTATGAACTGATGTAATCCTTGCAATAACCTTATAGGGTAGGTGCTATTAGGATCTACATTTTTCACATGAGGAAAGTTAAGGCATTGAAAGGTTAAGTATCTTGCCCTTAACTAGCAAATGGCGGAAGTGGGATTGAAACTGAGGCTGATGGGCTCCAATGGCTGGGTTTTTAACCACGCTAGGATGGAGGTTGGAAGACAGCTCTGACATACCCTAAAAATCCTGGCCTTTTCAACCCCACCCTGCTGCCTGCTCCTTGATGAGGATGTTACTGCTATGAATAACATTACAGGCAACCATTTCGTGATTACTGGCCGAAGCTGGCACTGAACTGGGTGCTTCACCTTGCTGGGTGTTGAATTCTGTCTCCTATTCAGGTAGGTGGAGACTGAGGCTCAGAGAGGTCAAGTGACCTGCCCAAGGTCACACTGCTAACTGTGGCTCTGGGCCACTTTCTAGATGGTTAAAGTGCTGGCTTATTTTATTACATTTATAAAATTGTTCCTGCTGGTTTGATCTGTTGGACAAGCAGTGGCTCCACAAGCAATGAGTGGCTTCTCTTGGATGCTCTGGGTGAGGCTGGTGCCACAGGGGCAGACCTAAGACCTTCCTAGTGGCCCTGCCCGAGAGGAGCCGCAAGTTCTGCGGTGGGGGACGCTCCTCCCTCACCGCACGGGACACAGCAAACTAGAAATGGCAGGACTTTTCCGTTCCCATCACCGTACTGGCTCTCAGCACCCTCCACCTGCTTTGGTCGGATCCAGTTACAGCCAGAGACTGTCTCTATTATTATTGCCATTAATCTGACACAAAGGAGGTTTGAAACTCTTGATCCTGAGGAATGAAAGACGCCCCCCCCCCCCAAAAAAAGAAAAGAAAGATCAATAACCATCCAAATTGTCACTTTCTGCAGGCTTCAAGGAAAGGTTGTTGGGTTCGTTTCATTCTTTTCTTTCTTTCTTTTTTTTTTTTTTGGTCAAAGGCCATTTGAATGTCACATTTGTTCCATCTCCTTTTTCTTTTCTTCCAATAATTTGGATCAAAATGCTGATGAAATTACTCCATTTTTAGGTGATTTCAGCAGACCGTTGACACATTGGATTAGCATAAGTAGGTTATTTCCAAAGCCTTAATTCATATAGCCAAGAAAATTATAAGCAAATAATTATATGTATATATTTTTTCACAAGTAGTTATTGACATAATGATGGCAATTTTTCCATTGTACCTAATCAATAACAGATGTGCATCAGGGAAGGTGTGATATGTATTAACTCCTGGCAGGAGAAATAGCTGTTTAAAGGAACCATTTTCTTAGACACTCCTGGAACAAATGAGGGAGGGAGGGAAGGAGGGAGGGAGAATGAATGAAAATAGTCTTGCACCATACTGTGCAAATGTCCTCTTTCTGGCTGACTCATGGGAAATAGCTGCTGGTATGTAAACCCTCCAATAAGAGCATCAGGACTTCTAGCAGGCATGCATATATTAAGGTCAGAAAGAAAGAAAAAACATTTATTGAATAGGGATTTCTTTGCAGATGTTCACGAAGAGATTTGCTCATTGTATTCAGTTTTGCCGAACTAGTTAGGCCTGGATTCCCTCATTTTCCAGATAAGGAAATGAAGACCCAAGGCCCAAGGCAGAGCTTGTCTAAGGTGATCCAACCAATTTGTCTCAGAATCAGGATGTGAACCCAGGTTTAAATAAGTCTAAAGTGTTGTTCCTACCTTTTGTACTGCTTTTTTTTTTTTTTGCCCGAGCTATGTAAATGTACCTATCTTATTATTACTATTATTTTTTGATGCAAGGGAGAAGAAAATACCGATGTCTTAGGTGAGAGCTGTGAGTAGGTAACTATTTGTTGACTGATGCGTGGCCCTGTGCCTCTGGCAGAGCTGTGGAATATGTGATAGGCTTTTTCTGTAGCTACTTGTATCATTCGTTCATTCATCAGCCATTTACCATAGTGCGATTTCTCCTGTGTTTAGATGTATTTCAGCTGCTGGCTACTCTTACTGGGCCTAGAGATACAGGGAAAACAGAACACATCTGCTGTCCCTCAAGGAGCTTACAGTGAATTATGCTGGCGGAGAGCGGGCGTGGGGAGGCAGGGAAGTTGATTGCCAGGCACAATACAGTGGAGTAATTGGAATAATTGGGAGTGCGGGGTGGGATTGACATCAAATGTCAGGGCCAGAGATGAAAACTGTCTGTAGGTTACATTACCCTTGAAAATCCCTTAAATTGCCCAGAAAGCAGCGAGGCGATCTCATCATGAGAAGCTCGAGGGAACAGTGGACTTACATGTCGGCAGTATGTGCATGGAATCTAGGGGCCGGTGGTTTCTTATACTACCAGTCTCTCACTTTACCAGCCCCACAAACTGTAGGGTTGGAGCTGCATAAGCAAATGCTCCTATGATGCACCTCCCCCGCGTAGGGTGGCGGTTGCCATGGCCGATTGCTCTGAGTGGCCGGGGGAACCTGAGCCCCTGGGCCTTCGTGGGGAGGCTGCCTGGGAGAGGGCAGTTTCCCGAGCAGGGTTCTGGAGATGCACCTCTACAGACGCTGCCGTGGGTCCTCAGTGGAGATCCTTCCACAGTGTCAGAGCTGGGGGTGGAGCTCTGTGGGGAGGTCCAGTGGAAAGAGCGTGGTCTGTAAAATGGGGACATGAGGGTAAATTCTTTGAAGAATTAAACAAGATAGTAATTTAAAGGGTCTAGCCCTGTACTCTCTGATACGTGGCCACTGTCTATGGCTCTTGAGCACTTGGAAGTGTGGGCAGTCCCTGCTGAGCTATTCTGTAAGTATAAAATACACATCAGACTTCAAAAATTTAGTATCAGTTTAAAAAATGTAATATATCCCAGTAATATTTTTATATTGATTACACATTGAAATAATATAATTTTAGATACACTGGGTTAAATAAAATCTCTTAATAAAATTTTATGTGTTTCTTTTTACTTTTTAAAATGTTGCTACTGGAAGATTTTAAATTACTGATGTGGCTCACATTGTATTTCCCTTGGACAGCACTGATCTAGACCAGGTTCTGCAAATTACAGCTCAAGAGCCGAATCTGGCCCACCACCTGTTTCTATATGATCTGTATGCTAAGGATAGCTTTTACATTTTAAATGGTTGGAAAAAAGTCAAAAGAAGAAGAATACTTGTGACATGTGAAAATTACATGAAATTCAAATTTTACTGTCCATAAATAAAGTTCTGTTGGAGTATAGCTCTGCTCATTTTTTTACACATTGTCGAGGGCTGTTGCCACGCATCAGTGGCCGAGTTGAGTAGCTGCGACAGAGCCTGTGTGCTGCATCTGCAGAGCGCTCATGTGTGTGCCCCTGTCTTCTCCATCTCCTTACCTTTGCTCACACTGTTGCCCTCTACCTGCAGCCTCCCCACATCCCAGTGCTCCTGGTCCTTCAGTGCAGAGCTTGATGCCACCTTCCTTGGGAAATGGTACCTTCCTTCCCTGTACTCCCAACACTAATAGGTGCTTTGGGAAAGTTACTCAACTTATGAAAGCCTCAGCTTTCCCACCTGTAAAACAGGGATGATAATGCCTACTCCAGTGAGTAATAATAGGGAATAAATAACGTGTAGTGCCTATCACGGCGAGCAGTCACTAGGCAGTGTAGCTGTTTCTGCTATTCTTGCTATTACTATTGCCTTGAATGTATTTTTAAAAAAATATTATTGTATTTTTCCCATTAACATTTATCCTCCTTTATGCCCCCTCCCTCTCCACAAGCCCCACACTGTTGTCCGTGTCCATGAGTCCTTTTTCCTTATTGCTCAATCCCTCCATCCCCCTAACCAGCCCCCACAGAGATGTCATCCTGCCCCCTGTCTACGAGTCTGTCTCTATGTTGCTTGTTAGTTCAGTTCGTTCTTTAGATTCCACATGTGATTGAAATCGTAGGGTATGTGTCTTTCTCTGACTGCCTTATCTCACTTAGCGTAATGTTCTCCAGGTCCTTCCATGCTGTTGCAAAAGGTAATTTTTTTCTTTTTTACAGCTGAGTGGTATTCCATTGCATAAATGTCCCATAGTTGTTTTCTCCATTTATCTACTGATGGACATTTGGGCTGCTTCATAGGGGTGTTTATGTTCTTTCAACTTAGTGTTTTGGGTTCCTTTGCATATATTTCCAGAAGTGGGATCACGGGGTCAAAAGGCAGATCCATTTTTAATTTTTGAGATAACTCCATACTGTTTTCCACAGTGGCTGCACCAGTCTGCTTTCCCACCAACAGTGCAAAATGGTTCCCCGTTGTCCATATTCTCGCCAGCACTTGTTGTTTGTTGATTTATTGATGATAGTCATTCTGACTTGTATGAGATGATACCTTATTGTGGTTTTAATTTGCATTTCTCTGATGATTAGTTACGTTGAGCATCTTTTCTTATTTATCTTATGGAATGTAATGCATTCTGAAAGTTGCATATCCTCCCATGACCTAGAATAGTTTTAACATGGCTTTGTTCTCTTTGAGGGCATGCAAAACATCCTCTCCCTTCTGTATCCTGAGCTTAGACCTGGGAGGGGCTTAGGAGATATTTGTGACACACTTGGGTCACTCTCTACCTTTTATCAAACACAAATGGCAAACACACATTCCCTTCCTTTTCTTCATCGCCACCGCTACCATCTGGCCTCAACCACCTTCCTTTCCTGCCTAGTTTACTGTTCCAAACTGGTGTTCTCACCATCATCCTTGTCCTCCCCAGCCAGTAATACACTGCTAAACATTTATCAATGTTTCTTTGAGGTGAGGGTGCTGGGGGAGCCCTGATTTTCGGTGTTTGCCAATTTCTGTGGTGTAAATATTCTTGCCATGACTGATTTCAGGCTACAACATAATGCTACTGACTGCAGAGTTGGAAGAGATGCACCGAGTGGCTCTCTCAAGCTGTGCAAGCCGACTCTGCACACCAGTCTCAACTCAGTGTCCACTCACTGTGATGGTGACCTTTCACAGTGGACACCCCTGCCTGGAGCCCGTCAGTGGCTTCCCATAGTTCTCAAAACAAAATTCAAAGTCTTTAATTCATTTTCAAACCGTGTATGATCCAGTCCCTGCTGCCTTACCAACCTTATCCTAACACACTGGACACCCTTAGGTTCCCCAGACACACCATGCTCTCCAGTGTCACTTCGTCTACAGCCCTTCCCAGCCCTTCGCAACCCTCCCCAGATCTGGTGGAGCTGCCTTTGTTCTTATGCTTTCTTAGTTCTTCCGGCTTCTGTCTGCACTGGTCATGATTGTGGTAGATCCCTAAGCCTGTAACAGGTTCGTAATGCTTGTCTGACTACTGGAGGATTACGTCCAGAGGACAGCAGGCATGACTGTCGGGTTCATCACCGTGTCCTCAGCACGGAGCTCGGCAACAATGTTTCTAGAACAGATGATGGAATTTAGAGAAGCCGGGTTAGAAGGCAGCACTGATCAGTCTCATGTGGGTATTTGACTTCTGTCTCTGACAGGATTTTCTTTAACTACTCAGAATGTATTTTATGAGGGGAGCACTTGGGGTTGAATTTTAAACTGGCCAGAAGGAAAAAGAAGTAAAAGAGTCGCAACTCTCCACCACTCCTTCCAAACAAAGCTTTCTTTAGGACAGAGAACACAACTTGAAGCACATTTAGTACATTATTACGCATCCAGTAAATAAACAATGATAACATTTTAACTATTTATTGAGGTACGATTGACATTCAAAAACCTGTTGGTATTTAATGTATATAACTTCATGTGTCCAGTGAAAGCACCCTCACTATCAGCTCCATAAACTTATCCATCACCTCCAGAAGTTTCCTCTCATTTATTAGGATTTAAATATCCAGGGTCTTGTTTGTTTTAACATTTCATGGTTTCAACCCCCCACGCCCCACCAGGGAGAAGAGCCTGGTCTCATTCGTAATCTAATTGCCACTGAGAGCTCTGAGGCTGGTGAACCAACTGATAAGGGGCTGTGATGGGCCTAGAATGGGGCAAGGCCAATGGGCTGGCTTTTTGCTTCTTCGAAGACCATGCAGCAAACATCTTATCCCGATTCTGTGGGAAGAAAGTTGGCACAACAGAAAGGCACTTGTCTAAAGTCTAATGGGTATTTAGGGGCAGGTATGGTGCTTAACATCTCAGCCCAAAGCCTGTTGATACTGCAGTTTTCAGTGCCAGGAATTGAAAAACAATTTGTATTCATACTTCACTAAATCTTTGTAATTACATATATTTTCCCAAAAGCCTGAGTGTCAATCCCATATTTATACTGCAATCAAAGCCATTGTGGATTATCAGCTAAATACCTCATTAGGAAGATTTTTGAAACATGTCTCCCAAAGGTTTTTGCTTTCCTCTTAAAAACAACTAAATTTTAAAGAAAAATCAATGTATCTATTGTATTGCAAATGTCTCTAGCTGAATAATTTGGGGTATCCCTATAAAATCCACTTGAAAGAAGAGATTTACAAGGTGGTAAATTACAGAGAGTGATTATTTTAAGGGAAATATAGGAAAACTAGTATAGTAGATGTGACCATTGGCATGAGAGTCAAACTGACCTGGGCTTAAACCCTCACTCTGGCGTTTACAGCTTTGTGACTTTGAGCCTTATGTGATCTGGGCCTTCATTCCTATTTGTACAACTATCATAATACTTACCTCAGAGGAGCCGTTGCTGGGTTAAATGAGATAGTGTAGTGCCTGCTAAATAGCAGATGTTTAATAACTTCCTATTATTTTTGTTGTCATTGTTGTTAATATTATCCTATAGTAATTCATTTCCCATTAGTAAATTTACCTAATTCATATTTTTACTAGACCTTTTTATCACCTGTGAGGAATTTAATTAGAGATACAAGGTCTATCCAGAAGGTATCCAGCCATGTAATATGAAAAATAGAGACATTTTATTGCAGAAGATACAAGATATAAGAAACATGGTATATAGGACAATGATGCCTCAGTCCTGTTCAAAGGAGGCATCTTGGGACCTCACTCAGTTCTCCCAGTCACCATCAACGGCCCTGTCGTATTTCCCTGAATCTCATTGATGGTCTGAACTCTCTTCCCTTTCAAAAATGACTTTAGTTTTGGGAAAAGCCAGGAGTTGCAAGGTGCCAAATCTGGGCTGTAGGGGGCTAAGTCACCTGGGTGATTTGACGTTACACCAAAAAAACTGCACAAAATGTGATACATGAGTAGGTGCGTTGTCGTGATGGAGCTGCCAGTTACCTGTTGCCCATAGCTGCGGCCTCCTGAATCATTGAAGTAGTTTCCATGGAGGAATGTTAAAGCAGGACGCAAAATTTGATGCAGATTCGCCGCTCTACTTGTTCAGTCATTTTGAATGCAGTGGCCACACAGTACACATGCTTACTCAATGGCATCTACCATCCCCACTGACTAGCACAATGAAGTCGTCATTGTTCACACATGCGCAGTCCAGTCCACTCTCCCTGACTGCCAGGTTACATCTACGTCGTGCAGACTGTTCTCATTATATTAACAATGGCTGAAAATTTTCCGGACAGGCCTCACATATGAAATTTGATGTCATTCTTGATGGACATAACTAGAAAAAAGGAAGACATGGACAAAGAAAATAGGGGTAAGGTTGCTGAAGGGGGAAGTGGAGAGCGATGGAGAGGGCCCTCGCCACCCCCCTCCAAGGCCTTGCCCTCCATGGCAAGCCCATGGGACAGGCAGGAGGCAATCGATGTAAGAATAGTGACCGGGTTCTGATGTGCGCAGGCAAGTGCGTGTGGTTCACGGGCACAGGGACCATGTCAGCCACACTCACTTTTTTATCTCCATAGCCCAGCAAGTGCACAGCCTGGCACATGTAGACATGGAACGTGTATGTGTTTAGGGAGTAGAGTTTCCATGGCCAGAGTTAAGGTGACACAGTCTTCTGCTGCCTGGGCAGGGTTTGAAAAATATACTCCTCAGTAATGTCACTTAAGTAAAATATGGGTCCCCAAAGCATTTTTTAAATCTCGATCAACAAAGTAACCTTTTACCTCCGAAAACACAGTGGGATTTGGAAGGTGGAGCCAATGGCTTCAGGTGAAAATATCAAAATCATTAAGATGAAGGACCAGACCAGGAAAAAATTTCTTTGATTTTCTGTATTATTTGCAACTAAGCAAAAAAAAAAAAAAAAAAAAATCACAGACATCTTGTTGAAACACTGAGGAAGGAAAACCCTGGAGTTTTCTAGCTAGGCTGGTATATGAAAATGAAATATATAGGGCAAGTTATGTAAAAATATGTACAAAATAGCCTTTTTTATAAGCGTCATCTATTATTTCTAGTTTAATTTAGTGAATCAATAGGAAGAGATTTTGTAGGTTTATCATTACCCTGGTCCCCCAACTCTATATTCTCCCAAATAATGATTATGATAATTACATCTTACAGAGGATTAGCTTTGTGCCAGACACTGTCCTCGGCACTTTGTACCCACTGTCTCCTCTAATCCTCATACCAACCATGGGCGATAAGTACTTGATCCCTTTTTCAGATAAAGAAATATGAATTTCAGAGACAATTCAGAGGCAACAGAGTTTCAGAGACAAACTGTACCAAGGCCACACAGCTGTGAAGTATTGAAGCCATAAGTCAAACTCAGACCAGATTCCAAAATCCATATTCATTACATCCTAAGTTGCCTTCTGATAAAGTTTTACATTTCCCAAATGCATGTTTTTCTGCCTTTAGGTTGGGGGAAGAAAGCCTCACATCAGGATGAGTCCCAGTCTCAAATGCCTGTGGCAGTCAGGCAGGGGAGCGAGTGGTCTGGGTGGGGACAGTGGCAACAGAGAATCCATGCAGACCTTCTAAAGAGGGCCCCTGCCATTGAGTTCCAGCTCACTGTCGCCAGAAGGGGGTACAGGTATTTTATTTTGTCACCACAGTTTTATTGCCCCAAAGAAACTGGAAATGCATATTTGTATGTGAAATGTTGTGATTTTAATTTATTTTCAATTAATTTGGGTTTTTTTTGTTCCCCCTTTATCCCTTCCTCCCTGCACCCCATCCCATCATCCCCACACCTCTTAGTTCATGTTTATAGGCTGTACATATCAGTTCTTTGGTGATTAATTTGATTTAAGGAATAAAAACCTTGCAAAGCCAACAAAACACATCAGGGCTGCATTCCGAGAGCCAGTGTGCTCATTCCAGCAGCGCTCCCCCCGCTAACATTTGAGAGCCCTGCCCTGGGAATGTTGTTTCGAACAAGACAATGGGCCACACAAGGAAATCAGTCTCAGTAATGGTTAAAGCTCATCGAGTGCTAAGTATGTGCAGGCACTTTACCTGCATTATTTCATTTAGTGTGCTAGCACGCCTGTGGGATACTTTCATCCTTCTATTATTGTTGAGAGAACAGATTTGGAGAGTTAAGAGAGACTTAGTCAGAGTGTCAGAGTCACAAATTAGCAGAGCAGAACTTGAACCCGGGTCTGCCTGGCTTCTAAATCCGTGCTGTCAACCTCTGCACTAGACTGTCTCCCACAGATTCTATTAATGTTGAAGAGCTCCTCCAGGCATTTCTTTGTTCGGTGCCCATTGTTCCCTAGGACTGGATGTCAGAAAGTGTGGGAACTTGTTCTGAAAATGAACACCTTGCCTGGAAAAGCATCAGTCTTCCATATAAAGTGCATTGTGCATTGTAACACCTTCAGTTTTGCTCCATTACATTTTAGGTCCATGAGGGATAGACTGCAGTTCACGCCTGCCCCCTGATTAGAGCATCCTATTTACGTGTGTACAGTACCTATTAGATGGTGCACTTTGTAGAATTAGCTTCCTGGTGAACAGATATTAACCCCTCACCCCTTGCTGACATGCAGCAACTGTCTGCACTGGTTGTGTTCAGGACTTTGCACCTGAAACTGAGGTGCCAGGGGAAGTGGTGCAAAATTCAACAGTCACATGTCTTACCTTCAAGTTCAATGATGTGTGAGACCAGGTCCTCCTGATTGTGTCACCTTTGCTACTTAGTAGGTGAAACTGGACAATTCATTTAATCAGTGTAGACCTCAGTTTCTTCCTCTATTAAATGGGAATGATCCTTTTGCTTGAGTGGATCAAAGAACTATGGTACCTTTACACAATGGAATAGTATGCAGCAGAAAGAAAGAAAGAGCTACCACCCTTTACGATAGCGTGGATGGAACCGGAAGGGATTAAGCTGAGTGACATAAACCAGGCGGTGAAAGACAGATACCATATGATCTCACCTGTAAGTGGAATCTAATCAACAAAACAAACAAGCAAGCAAAATATAACCAAGGTCATTGAAATAAAGAACAAACTGACAGTAACCAGAGGGGTAGGGGTAGGGGGATAATAGGGGAAAAGAAGGGGAAGAGTCATCAAGGAACGTGCATAAAGGACCCATGGACAAAGCCAAGTAGGGGAAGGGTTGAGGGTGGGAGGTAGGGGTGAGTGGGGCAGGGGAAAGTGTTGACGGGACAATGGAGACAACTGCACTTGAAGAACAATTTAAAAAATGAGAAAAGAGAAAAAAGCATGTATAAATAAATTGCATTGTTAGTTCAAAAAAACACAATCTCTTGAGATACAGCTGGTTTTGCTCCAAATTATGTGATTCTTTGAGTTTCTGAATGTGCGCTAAGTGTTGGATAATTCAGGACCTAGTTTTTGGACTTGCCTTGTAAGTAAGCGAATGTCCAGTGTGTATGGTATATGTTTTACTTTTCTACATGGCCAGCCAATTGTCCTGACGGCATTTATTGAACAGTCCGTTCTTTCCCCCTATTTATTTGCGTTGCCACTTCCAGCAAAAATCACACGCAAGGCCTCTGATCCTCTTTCGTTGATCTGTTATTGTTTATCTCTTCATTTGGAGCATGCTGTTTAAGTAACATAGCTTGATACCTGGAAGACAACTGCCCCTTCTTCATTCTTTTTTCTAAAGGAGCCGATTTGTGCCAGTCAGGGTCTCAGCAGGAAACAAATGGCACATTCAAAGGGGGTAGCTGCAGAGGACTCAATGAATGGGCTCCTTGCAGAGCTGTAGGCAAGGACAGGACCCCATCAGGCGAAGGGGAAGTTCCCAGCAACTGGCAACAGTGGGAGCTCTTACTACCCTAGGACTAGGGGTGAAGAGCAGACACAAGTCCTGGAACCCAGAGAAAGCTTAATGGATGAGGACAGATTAAAGGATTTGAAGCTGACAGTGGCACGGCTTGCTTCATAGTCAACAGGTATCACTCTGGCATTGTGGCAGGATGGGAACAAGTCCAGCAGAGGACTGGGTTTGAGGCTTGGTGAAAAAGGGCACTCTAAACTCATAAATTGGGTAAAAGTTAAATTTTACTCCATAAATACACAGGATCCATTTTCAGCTAAAGATACCAGATGAGTGTAGGGGATGATCACTGAGTTCCGCTTCTCGAGCTTCCCCATTTCCTCACAGTGCACTGATACCTTGCCTCTCAGATCATATCTTCCACCCATAATGCTCCAAAAGTCCAACATAAGTGCCTTTACCATGATCTGGATCTGACATCTGGCCTCTGAGGTCAATGCCTTTAATGTCATCTTGCCACAGGTTACACGAGAATCACTAGGCATCCTAGATGATCAGTCACTAGCAGCTCTGTACTGGGACCAGCCTGTGGCGTGCATGGCCATTTGGTCCGCTGGCCCAGAAGGCCTAGGGGGTACTGGGCCGGACAGCTCTAGTGAGGGCTGCCACCCAACAATGGTGGTTACCACTTTTCAGTATGGCTTACAGGATGAAGAGATAATGTGGGGACAGTTTTTAGTTCATTTGGGAATGATGGGTTTGAGATTCCTGCAATGTATCTTGCTACATAAGCATTAGAGGGTTAAATTTAAGAAATTACCCTCCTCACTTTAAGATGAGGTCTCATACATAATGAGAAGATCTCACTTAAAGGCTGTTTTTCACAAAAGATATTCACTCTTAAAGCCTGAAAAGCATTGGGCTTTCAGATTGGCTAAAAATCTAGCAGTCCGTGTATCCACTCAGATCCCAGAGGCATTCAGCTCTATTGCTGCAGTTGGGATTTTCTTCTGGCATTGAATGCCAACTGTAAGCCGTACATCATTTTTGTGACTCTGAGGGTAGGGACATCATATGGCACATGCTGTGCTCATTGGTAATGCCATTGACTATGAAGTTGGCCACCAACAAATTCCTACTGCCGCTGAGAA
Source organism: Mormoops blainvillei (assembly GCA_004026545.1). NCBI lineage: Eukaryota > Metazoa > Chordata > Mammalia > Chiroptera > Mormoopidae > Mormoops > Mormoops blainvillei. The sequence continues at coordinate 18,044 of PVJD01010384.1, forward strand.
GGGAGCGGTTCTTGGCGTAGGCAGAAGCAACATGCCGATCCGAAGTGGAAAGAAAAAGGCACTTTTTTTTTTTTGACCTGAGAGGTGTTATTACAATTTTAGGGAAAACATTTTAAAACTTATGATTTGCATCAGGATTTTTTGAAGTCAGTTTAGCAAAACAGTCACTGTATGTCCAACCTGCTGTGAGGAACTAGGACTCAGGAGTGGGAAGATGTCATTTCTGCCCTCCCGGGGTTAACAGAGACGTGTGGCACATAAATGAACTCTCATGTGGTGGCATAAGTACTATTCTCAAACTGCACAAAGTATAATGGGGACCTCCTGAGGAAGAGGCTGGGTTCTCTATGAAGAACTTGACGAAAGGAGGGATTTTGTGTATGTGTTTGAAGAAGCTTCGGTGAGGATGGTAATTTTTATCTAAATGAGGAAGTTAAGGGAGGTTAAAAAATATTTTGTATGTCCAGTCTCTAGTCATCTCTCCTTTCCCTCCAGGTACCTACCTTGCTTGTCTTCAACCCCACCCCCAACTTTAGAGCCTCAGCACTTCCCAGCAGGCTTGTCTCATTTATTTTTATATGATGTTTTTTGTGTTGTTTTGTACTTATTTTGGAAAATTTCAAACTTATGCAAATCTAGAAGTTAGTATAATAAACCCCCGTGTACTGCCCACCCAGCTTCAACTATTACCAACGCCTAGAGACTGGATGACTCTGAGCCAAAATCCCAGACATTATATTATTTTATCTGGAAATACTTTAGTGCATGTCTTTACAAAATTAAGATTTCCACACATTCAAAAATAACCCAAACTGCGATCATGTGTTACTTATCGACCATAAGTCCTTAAGAGCGCCAGCTATCCAGTCAGAATGCCCGTTGCCCTGATTGTCTTACAAAGTTTCACAACCAGCTCTTTTTAATACTGTCCTTATTTTTATGCTGAAAAAGAAATATGTGCCTTTTTATTTAAAAAAGATACATTGTGAAAATACATCAAAGCACAATGAAGTTATTAAAGGGGGTTTTTATTTTGTTTTTACTACATTATCATCAGTATCTAGCTCAGTGCCTGTTCCCTAGTGGACATTCAGTTAGTATTTATTAAGTGAAGGAAGGGACAGAGAAAGAGAGGAAGTTAAGTTAGAAAGTTAGGAAGGAAGAGAGGTAGGGAGGAATAAAGGAAGGGAAGACACAAACCCCTAGCTTCACTACCCACATCAATTTTTTTTTAATGCAGCTTTTTACAAATGGGTAGTTTGGTACTCTCGTGATTATACTGTGTGTACAGTCATGTATCCTGTTCTGTGGTGATGTAAGCGTTTTTCATTGGGTCCGTGGGTGATTGACAGAAACCTGTCAAAACCTGACAGAACTTCCTACCTCTGCTTCCTATCCCCAGTCCGAACTAATCATAGCCTCTTCCCCACTTGGCCAGAGCTCCCTGGGGAGACAGCCTCCCCGCACAGGCTGCCCTGTGATCAGGGCTTCCCAGGCCTCTGAGCAGCACCGTGTAATACTGGCATTTACACAGCTGGCACTGTGCTAAAGGTCATGTTTTAAATATTTATCATTTAATTTCCTGAAAGTGTCAACCGCATGTTGGGGGTGGGAGACAGTTTGCTAAGTAGATGAAGAGCTAATAATTCTAAGGCATTTTGGAGGATTCTTCATCTATCAGGACTGCCGTGATGAGAGGCCTGATTTTACCGGAGCCCAGAAGCGGAAGCCTTGAGAATGGGAGCGCTGTGAAGGTGTGGCATATCTGGGGATAGGCCCAGATCATGGTAAATCCGACTCTCGGCCTGATACTTGCTGTGTTGGCCTTTCAAAGTGGACACATTTCCATTCCATTTAGTCTATTTCTGTCTTTGTTAACCCAGTGCATCAGATACAGGAGCTGTTTTGATGTTCCAGGAATTGTTTTTGTGGTATATCTTACAAGTGCTGTTTACCTATAAACATATGAGGTCTGTCTGGAAAAAGTCCAGCCATTGTTAATATAACAGGAACAGTTTGCATGACATCGATGTAACCTGGCAGCTAAGGAGAGTGGACTGGAATGCACAAGTGTGAACAATGATGACTTCACTGTACTAGTCAGTGGGGGCAGTAGATGCTATTGAGTAAGCATGTGTACTGTGTTGCAAAGTGACTGTGCAAGCAGAGCAACAAACCTGCATCAAATTTTGCCTTTAGCTTGAACTTTCCTCCGTGGAAACTATGTGGATGATTCCGAAGGCCGCAGGTATGGGCAACTGGTGATTGGCAGCCTCCTCATGACAACTTGCCTCTTCATGCATTACATCTCATGCAGTTTTTTGGCAAAACTTCAAATCACACAGGTGACTCAGTCCCCTACAGCCCAGATTTGGAACCCTGCAACTTCTGGCATTTCCGAAAACTAAAATCACCTTTGAAAGGGAAGAGATTTCAGACCATCACTGAGATTCAGGAAACTATGACGGGGACCCTGATGGTGATTGGGAGAACTGTGTGAGGTCCCAAGGTACCTACTTTGAAGGGAACTGAGGCATCATTGTCCCATGTACAGTGTTTCTTATGTCTTTTATCTTCTTTAATAAATGTCTCTATTTTTCTTATTACATGGCTGGATTCCTTCTGGACAGACCTGTACATACACCCGGACACATTAAACTCCGGTACTTGTTGGTATAATTGAGCAAGAGAATTTAGGGATTAGCAGCCCAAGGTATAAATCTGACCATCCCCAAAAGTCACCAGGTACATTTATTTCCCCCCCTTTTTTTTTGGAAAGGTGGAGGAATTTGGTGTAAAGTGATTGTTTCTAGAATAATTTAGGACCTGCCGTGTCACAGATAGCAATTTGTGATTACGCCATACCAATAGTGAGATGGTTGTTTAAAATTTCCCCCTGAAACATGCTTCAGGAACTGCCGAGGCGGTGGGTTATAGTCAGGGTGGTCAAGAGCAAGAATGATGGACTCAACTCTTGATAAAGACATGTAAGCAAAGCTCTGGGCCCTCATAGCTGAGTGGAGCCGGGGTGCTCAGTGGGAATGGGGACATCTCCAGGCGATATTTAGAAAGGCCTCAAGTCATTCCCTGGTACCTGACTTGGGATTGCCCCCTGCATGCCCCCACCAGGCTGTGTGCCTCTTCTCTGAATCTTTATCAACAGAGCCATTGCTAGAGTCAGACTGATGTCAGAGCTGACAATGAAGGTGGCCTCAGAACAGAGGGAGGGAGATATCCGGAACCAAATCTGCAACAGTGCATCTTTGGGGACACTTGAAAAGAGTGTGTAGCATTTGAAAGCCTGTCATTTCTTCGGAAGCTTCTAGGTAAGAGACTGCAGTTAGCCAAGGCATGTGTTAGTTACTGCCTTGTTTAGTAGATGTTTGAAAGGGGGCTGCCCACAATGTGGAACCAGCCCCTCATCTACTCTGTCTTCTGGCTTTCAGTGAGAAGAGGGGAATGGGTGGGGAGGGCCTCTGCCTGGGGTCGTGTTTGATTGGTCGTTTTATTGGGTTTTGTTTTGGTGTGTAAACGGAGGATAACACCCTTCCCCAGCAGCATTCTGATGTCAAAGAAGAAAAGTCTTCCTGGGATACAGTAGGCATTAAAAAAAAGATAACTCCCATTATAATACCTGTTATTGATACATAATGTAGAAATGATTGCTGAGAACAAGCACCAGATCATGAAACAAAGGGCACACACACAAAAAGGAGCCAAGGACATGGGTCTATCAGATTTAAAAATGAATAGGAATGGCTCTGCAAATTATTTCCTTACCCAATACAATAACACTTCCATCGTTCAGGACTGACAATAGTGATGATGCTAATGACTGATTCATTTGTGAACACCGCTCTACTGTTTACAAAGCCCTTTCATATCTATTATCTTCCTTGACCCCACTGAACAGATCTTACAGAGATCAGCATTGCCATTTGACAGAGAAGAAAAATATAGCTCAGAAGGCTTATGTGGCTTAACTCGGGTCAAATAGTGAGTGAAGTCAGACTGTGAACCGGAGCGGCGCCTGGAGGAGTCTTTCTCTTACATGTACATCAATGTAGCCCTGTGCTGTAGTGGTGGTGGCGGTGGCAGTGGCGGTGGTGGCTACCATGTATTGGTAGTGACTCTGCACCGGGCACTGGGACGGTTTTTTGCATGCATTTTCTTATTGGGTCCAGATAGCAAACTGACATACAGGAATATTTATTATCCCTCTTCAGTGGGTGAAGAACTTGAGGGTGGGGAAGGCTGTCACTTGCCTAAAGTTACCCAGCTAACTGACTTGGATCCAGCACTCCAGGGCCCCCTTATCACTGCCACATGACAGTCATGCTGAAAAAAATTTAAATGCAGAAGGAAAGGTTCTCTTTCCTCTCCTTGGATCCACGTGTAGATGCCACACCTTGCACTTGGCTTGCCCAAATGATGCTGACCACCAACGGGACCCCCTGCCCAGGTGGCTCACAGCACCCTGCCTGGGTGAACTCTGTGGGTTCCCAAGGCTGTAGATCTAAGGAATACGAAAGTTCTGTCAGACGCGAGTCCTTCAGACTCCCTGGGCTAGAAAATGATTTTTTTTTTCCCTACAAGTTTTTGACTCCGGCTGCTAAAAGAATCCGAGTAATTTTCGTTCCTCAACCAGACAAACACGCAGTTGTGCAAACGTGTGCTGCTGAGGCTCTCCGACTCATCCCTCTGGTCTCCTAACTCAGGCTCGGGCTAGAGCTCTGATTACAACCAGCTGGCCCTGTGGCTTTGGCTCAGGCGTTCCTCTGCCTGTATTTTCCTTCTCTGTAAAATGGGAGTGTGCGATATGTGTCTCATCATCCTGTGACTTTTTCTACATCTTTATGAAGTTTTTTATTACTTTTCTATGAGCTTTTCTTTTTCATTTTATATTTTATTCGTATTATATATTTGCATCATAAATTATTTTTAACTTTATTGAGATATAATTGATATAAAAATTATCTATATTTAAGATATAAAACTGGATGTTTCAATTTACACATATCTTGTGAAATGATCACCACAGTCAGGCTAACATATTAGTTATCTATGTGTAATCACCATTTTGTGGTGACACTGGGTGGGTGGTGCGAAAGATTTATTTGAACATCTCTCCTCTGTCAACCATTGGAGTCAATTCAAGGACAACAGTAATCCCCAGTTTGGGGTGCAGTAAAGAAGGAAACTTTATTCAGTACTAACAGCTCAACTGTGATACAGCACAGCTGTGAAAACAGCATGGCTGTTAGGCAGCCCTGGGGCCAGGCCCCTCTTAAGCGAGGCCGCTCTGCGTCTCTCTATTCCGTTCCGTTCCGTTCCGTTCCGTTCCGTTCCGTTCCGTTCCATTCCATTCCATTCCACTCCACTCCACTCCACTCCACGCCAGCCACTGACCACATGTCTTCGCTGGGAAAGGAATGTGCACTCTCTGAGCTAGAGGAGAATTGCCTTATATGAGCAGAAGTTCCTGTCCCTGGTCCCTGATTGGTGCATCCTTATGCAAATGAGGACTCCAAATCCTCACAGTTTGATTGGTCTAAAGGCATTGTTTTGACTGGTCAGAATAGAGCTGCTCTGATTGGCCAGAGCTGTACAGCTCCAATTGGATGGGGAAAGCCTCAGTCCTATTGATTGAAATAGGAATCCGGAGACTCCTTTGTAAGGGCCGGCTCAGAGCGCAGAAACGCAGTGCTGGCAGCCCGTTCGGTGCGGGCTCGGCCGTGACGTGCAGTTTGTGTGAGCGGCCTCTCTGTAGAAATGGTTTCTAGGCTCTGCCTTTTCTTTTCTTTTTCTTTTTTAAAAATTTCAGCCCTCTTAATCACCAAGAGCCCTTCTTAGTACATGTCTTTTTCCCCCTCAGGGTTCACACCTGTTAGCAAATTATAATACAGTGTTGTTAGCTATCATTACCTCATGTGATGTTTTTTGAAGATTAAATGAAATCAAATGAAAATTCTTTATGACATACCAATACTCTGCACACATAGCACAGTATTTGCCTCACATCAGCTTACCTATAGGACAGGCTCAAACCTTTTGGACTTCAGATTTGTTTTGTTTTGTTGTTTCTGGCACATTTCACATTGAAAATAATCATGTATCCTTGAAACTTTACTTTTTCAGCAGCATGTGGTCAGAAAAGAGACAGATCCATGGTCCTGGTTTTTTCCTCCAAAGCTACTGTAAATTTTGTACATAGAACGCCTAAAGTATTTGGAACCAGGCTACTGTATCACGACTAATCCTTTTTCTATGTACATAGTCCCCCGTATTTGCAGTTCTGCTTTCCATGATTTCAGTTGTCCACAGTCAATGACAGTCCAAAAATATCAAATGGAAAATTCCAGAAGTAAACAATGTATAAGTTATCCTGAGTAGCGTGATGGAATCTTGTGCCACCTCATCCCGATCTGTCCGGCGCAGGATGCAAGTCATCCCTCTGTCCAGCGTCTCCGTGCTGCAGACACACCTGCACGCTCCTTTGTCATGTAGTAGCTGCCCTCTTGGTTATCAGATCAGCTGTCCAGATGTTGCAGTGTTGGAGTTCAGGGAGCCCTCGTTTTAGTCAATAATGGCCCCAAAGCGCAAGAAGAATGAAGCTGGCAATTCATACATGTCCAAGAGAAGCTGTAAAGTGTTTCCTCTAAGTGAAAAAGTAGAAGTTCTCAACTTAGTAAGGCATTTTATTATCTTATACCTCAAGAGGAAGGGTAAATACAGGACAAGGTATTTTGTGAGAGACCACAGTCACATAATTTATTGTGGTATTACAGGATATTGCTATATTGTTATATTTTATTATTAGTTATTGTTAATCTTTTACTGTGCCTGATTTATAAATTAAACTATCATTGGTATGTATGTATGGGGAAAAAGCATAGCACAGCAGGTCCCTGCATAAGGTCGTTTCCTTCAACATAGATTTATTCAAAGCCGTTTCATTGTAATGTCGATGAGGTGCTGCAGGAACTTAACTCTTGTTTGTATAAATTAGCCTATGGTAAAATTGGTTTCTTTGTACCTTGTTTCACTTAAAATTGCAGAACCTACCTACCATGTGAAGCGAGGACTTACTGTATATAGAGGGTTTGGTAGTATCTGGGGTTTCAGGCACTCCCGGGGGGTGGGGGGGGTGGTCTTGGAACATATCCGACGTGGATAAGGAGGGGCTACCATAACACATCACCAGCTCCTTCAGCCTCAAAAACAATAGACTTAGCTTTGAAGCTGACAGAGCCGGGCTTGCATGCTGTGGCTTTGCATAACTTGGTGTGACCTCACCCAGTCTCGGCATTCTCCCTTGTTAAATGGCACCGGGTACATATGAGAAACAGAGTTGAAATAGTATGAACTTGAAAGAGAATACCATTCACTAAATGTTCGTTTCTTTCACTTCCTATGAGATTCCCTGGAATTTATTTATCAGAACACTGAGTATAGTTTGTCAACCAGACAAACCTGAATGTGTGCCTTCCCTGAATGTCTCCATCTCATGGAAACAGCATTTGCTAAGATAATGGTGATGATACAAAGACGATATTCAAAGAGAGTTTCCTTTGTGCTGACAGGTGTCAAGTACGTTGTGTGGCTTTTGTTTATTTTTATTTTTTTACTTAATTCTTGGTCTGAGAAATAGTTTTTATAAACCCATTTTGTGAATGGAAAAAACAAAGGCGCAAGGAAAACAAACAAGAGGTGTTGGGTTTAGCCTCCTCCAACAAAAAGTGATGAGTCTAGGTTGTGTTTCAGAGGTGGGCAAACTTCTCTGAAGACCCAGGATGATAAATATCTTAGGTTTTGTATGTCACACGGTTTCTGCCACAACTTTTTAACCCCACCTTATAGAGGAAAACTGCTCTAAATGCAGTGTAAACAAATGGGTATGGCCATGTGCCAATAGAACTTTATTCATACAAACTAGCTAGCGGGATTTGCCAGAGATTGCCAAGCCTTGCTGTATAACAGTGCACTACAATGTCCTCTCTCTTTCCCCCTCTTTTTTTCTTATTCTTTTATTTGAATTGCACATCTGTCACCTGTTGATCCTTTGTAACTTTTCTTGAAGTAGGTGTATAACCTATAAGCTATTTTTACTGTGTTTTGGATTTACCTGATTGATTATAAGTGTTTTTTCATGTACCAGGCAGCATGTCCGACTCATTCATAAACCATGATGCATTAGAGGTCGTCAGAGCTCCAGGATGGCATGTTTGTGGAGTGAAAGATGAGGCTTGCGAAGTCTAAGCAATTCACAGAGTCCGATGTGTCAGGTTCAAGGCAAAGACTATTTTTTCCCCCCTCAATAACCACATTAAAAGTCAGTCCGGAATGAGATTGCTTAGGTCAGAAAAACTTCTGGGCTTGACCATCAGAATGGAGACTGCCCCTCTCCACAAATCATCAGCCAGAAGCCCTCCCTGTGCAATGTTTGATCAGATAGATTTAAAAGGAAGGAAGACCCCCAAAGAAAGCCAATTTAAAGTAAACTAAACTAAACTGAAACAGAAGGTCATGGAATGTCAGAGCTGATCTGGTCTGGGGAGGGAGGTGTGTGTTCACGCAGTTTCCTCCTGCCCTCAGCAAGCATTGCTTCCTCCTACCTTCATGCTAGCTGATCTTTTTTTCCATGCCTATGAGTTAAAGGTATTTAAATTTTTTAAAATTTATTTTTATAGAGAAGGGAAGGGAAGGGGGGAGAGAGAGGGAGAGAAACATCCATGTGAGAGAGAAACATTATTGATCGGTTGCCTCTCATACACGCCCCGGCTAGGGACCTAACCTACAGCCCAAGCATGTGCCCTGACCGGGAATCGAACCAGCGACCTTTCACTTTGTGGGATGATGCCCAATCAACTGAGCCACACCAGATTGTCCCATGCTCTTTTTCCCCTCACTAACCCCCTAACTCAGAGATAGGTTTCTCCCAAAATTTAGGAGCTAATGTTGTCCAGACATTGTCTGCCTGGCCTATCTTCCTGGGCTGTCGTCCCCGCCTTATTCTCTGGTCCACTTCTCTTCCCCTCATGTAACCTTTTTCTCATTTACTTCTTGAGAGAGAACTTGGGCCTGGTCATAGCGAATGCTGAAAATCCTTAATTTGTTGTACGTCTGTTTCTGGTGTCCCTGTGCCCTGACATCTCTCTGCCTAACTCTCCCTCCCTCCCTTCATTCTTTTCTCCTTCCCCTTGGAATAAACTCGCAGAGGCCAGACTGGGAGGCTGCTGTGGGACAACCCAGCTGGCCAGCAGAGAGAACCAGGGGCGGACTTTTTCCCTGCCCGCCTCTGACTCACCCGGCCTTCTCTGCCTGCAACACCCCACCCCACTCCTAATCTTCTGTGGGGGCAGTGCGCATCCTTCTGTCAGCAACTTCCACAAATCAATTAGCTGCAGGCAGTCATGCTCTGTGGCTCTCTCTGTTCCCACAGATGTCACCCAAGCAGCAGTATGAGGACCCCATTTAGACAGAGCAGGCTGATTGGGTTGGGGCTGGGCGTGTTTGGGGCAGAGTAGACAGGAGGGTGCTCTTGGTTCTGTGGGTGCCCGCCTGCTCTGTGTAGCCCTAGAGAGTTGTGGTCTTACCCCTTCCATCCATGGCTCGTGGTGGTGTTTGAGTTGGGCGTTCAATTGCAACCTGATGCGTGCCGGGAGTTGGGGCCACCCTAGCCATACACCTCTCTTTCGTACCCCTCCATGCTCTCTGCAAGGCTCTTCAGAGCTCAGCGCCAGGTGCGCTATTGCCATGTCACATGTAGTTTTCCTGGGACCTTTATCCATGTTATTTCATTTTATAAAATAGGCATTATCTTGATTTTGCATATTAGAAAACTACACTGAGGTTTAATTTGGATTTTAATTTGAGGATAAAAGAGAAACTAGCAGTGACCCCCAGGTTTCACTTCGTCCTCATGGTACCAGCACAGGGCTGTCACCGCCCTGGCTCCAGTTGAGGCTTCTGGAACTGTTGCACTGAGCCAGGGGGTGATCACACCATTAACAGAAAAAGATCTCAAAAGAGAAGCAGGTTTGGGGTGAGGAAGGTGATTTGTCTGTATGTTTGTTTATTCAACAGATATTTATCGAGCCCTTTCTGTAAGCCTGGCCCTGCCCGGGCCACTGGGATAGAAACAAATAGGATAATAATCTGTCCTAACAGCACTTGCATCGTAGTAAGGAAAGACAGACAGTAAGCAAAATAAGTGAGTAAATTATACCATCTATGAGAGGATGATACATGACAGGGAGAAAAAGGAGGGGATTTGCACTGTTGGGTTGGGGATGGGATGGAGACTACAAAATAAAAGAGTGGGATTTGAGCGAAGATTTAAAGGTCAGGGAGCAAGTCTTGCAAATCCCTGTAGGAAAAACATAGCAGGCAGTGTGAATAGCAGGTGTCAGGCCGGAGGTGGGCCCATGCCCGGTATGTGGAAAGAAAAGCCAGGAAGCAAGTGTGGCTGATGAGAAGAAGCGAGGAGGCGGCTAGCAAGCAAGCAAGCAAGTCCCAGCCATAAAATGGGGCAGATCGTGCAGAGTCTCATAGGCCAAGGTAAGGATTTAGCTTTTTCACTCGGCATAAGTTAGGGAGCATTGGAGGATTCTGAACAGAGGAATGCCAGATGGGTAAACGTTTTAGGAAGATCGCTCTGGCTGCTGAGTTGAGAACATACTGAAGGGGTGTGATGGATGGGGCCAAGGGCAGAAGCAGAACCTCAGAGGCTGTTAAGTATTCCAGGCAAGAGACGATGGTAGGGAGTTGAGTGTTAGTAGCAGAGGTGCCCGAGTTGGGGGTGGGGATACACACAGGTCATCCCCAGCAGTCATCAACCTGGAGTCAGCATCTAATACATGTTTGTTGATTAAAGAGAGGAAGATCAGGAGATTAGAGAGCTTTTCTTTAGCATGTGCTGGATGGGCAGCCCCATTCTGGAAGGTCTGGGGTAGACACTTGCTTTGTGACACAAGGGGGAGTTATTGTGAACTTGTCTTACGTGCGCCACAAGCCTGGAGCTCCCTGAGAGCAGGGATCGCATTTGCTCCTTTTCTTTAGCTTTAGTGCCCAGCCCAGGGCCCAGCACACACTGATGGTGGGCAGAGTGATTGGATGGGGCATGGGAGATTACTCCTCAGTGCAGACTGAGCTCATCTTGTCCCTGGGTCTGACTTCGTGGATCCAGGTGTGAGACTGGGCATTGTCACAGGTTGGAATGGACAGAATATGAATTCTGGTCCTGGCCCACCATTTACGTGCTATGTGAGTCTGGGCCATGTTTTCATATGTATAAAATGAGGGTCCAGTCAGTCCTTCAACAATATCAACAACCCCTCACGTCAGACTGCACCTCAGTGGAAGCTTGCCCTGCTACTTACAACAACTTTCCGAACACTGTCTCCCCTTCTGTAGTTGTAATTTTTTTCATAACCCTCTTCAGTATCTGAGAACATGTAATTTATTTACTTAAATATTGCATTTTTCCCAACTAGAGCATAAACTCCATGAAGGCAGAATGTGTCTTTTCACTGCTAAACTCCTTGTATCTGGAATAGTGTCTGGAGCATGGAAGTTGCTAATTATGTATTTATGAATGAATGAATGAATGAATGAATGAATGATTGTAAAATCTCAGCTCAACAGTCTATGGAAACATACCCTGCAAACAAAAAATGGCAAAGCCACTGAAAAGTATTTGGCTATTATTATAAATGTGCTTCACACTCTAGCACAGCTCTGACTCCTCCCATGGCATTTTTCAAGGTGAACATGGGTGAGAAGTTTGTTCCATTTGGATTTTCTTCAAAAAGAAGAATGCCAACAACCTAATTTAAGAGAATTTCCAGGTGCAGAATTCAGTGATGGATCCTCATCTCCTAGCAGCCTCATGCAGAAGCCATGCACCATGTGACACCATGACAATTGCAAGTGGGTGTGTTAAGTGTCAGGGATGAGCACAACGCTGAGATGGACGATGAGGAGGGAGGACAAGACCTTCCCTGGGCGGTGGAGGGGAATAAACCTGGAACAGGAGGAACAGATCCCAGTGTAGACTCTCCCTTAGGAAGCAAACCTGGGCCCGCCATTCCCCTCTAGGCCTCATTGCCTCCACACAGCGAGAGGCTGACACGATCCCTTCCAGCTCCGTCACTCTATGATTTGCATTTCCAGTTGGGCGCATTGAAGAGAATAACTACCATTTATTGAGCAAGTCCACGGGCTAAGCATTTTATATTACTGTTTTATCTATCCTCACTTCAACTCTGCCCATTTTCCAGATGAGGAAACTGAGGCACATAGACTCTAAGCAACTATGGTCTCAGTATTAGTCAGCTAGGGTGGCCATGACAAAATACTCCTTGGGTGACCTAAACATTAGAAATTTATTCTTCACAGTTCTAGAGGCTAGGGGGTCCATGATCAAGTTTGATTTCTGGTGCGGGCTCTCTTCCTGGCTTGCAGATGGCCACCTCATGACGTGTCCTCACATGGCATTTCCTGTGTGCATGTTGATAGAGAGAGATAATCTCTCTCTCTCTTCCTTTTATAAAACCTTTAATCCCATTTTGAGGGTTCACCCTCATGACTTAATCTAAGCCTAATTACCCCTTCAAATACCATCACATTGGGGGTTAGGACCTCAACACATGCTTTTGGTGCAGGAGAACATAAACATCGAGTCTGTAACAGCCACATGGCTGGCAAGCGATAGAACCAGAAGTTAACGGCAATCATTAGCTGGCCCCTCATTCTGATGCTAAGGCGCCTTGCATGATCCCTCTGCTTACTTACCAGACATCAATTATGGAGACTCTGCGGGGTTGGAAGGGTCCTGCAGGAGACAGCGAGACCCTGCTGCCAGAGCTCTATGAGGTTGGAGATCGTGGTGATGTTGCTCATCCCTTAGCATGTAGCCTCATACCAGAGCATGAGAGATATCCAGCAAATATTTAGTACCTAAATGAATGACCCTGTTAAAGACCAATGACTGTGGTTGAGTACAATAAGCTCAAGAAATAGTTTTGCTCGGTTATCCTGGGAAGAGAGGGGCCCTTAAATTCTCCTCAAGGGAAGTGAAGGGAGTAGTAATAAACAAACATGATATTTGCCACAGTCTTCTAGCTGCTTCTCACATATTTTACCTCATTCACTCTCACACCAACTGTGAGGTACATAAATCCCTGTTTTTACAGGGCAGGGAAAGAGGCTGAGAGAATTACAGGGCCCCAGGAGCTGAGGAACAGAGAAGCAACTTGCCGGAGTCACGCAGTTATCTGGAGAGTGTGGTCGTCTGCAGGCCTCGCCTGGAAATAGGTGATGCCCGAGTACCATGGGAATGAGGTCGTCCGTGGATGAGGCGGTGAAGCCAGCTCCTAACCGCCTGCACCTCATTGAGTGGGGACAAGAACCTACAGCCAGTGAGTCACTTCAGTCTCTTTTCATTATCTTTGAGTTCACCATGGTGAAGAGATTATTGAAATCCACCTTACATCCTGGCCCTCAGATCTCAGCATCTTAGGGATTCCTTAATTGGTTGTTTAGAAGATGTAGAGGAAGCCATGAGGGTTAGATACAAGGGGGCTCTGGAGTCCGTAGGACCAGTGGAGAGGCACCATTGTGGTGGGCTGGGGTGGGAGAGGGCGGGGAACAGGGCTGGAGGAACTGCCTGGAAGCTTCGTGTGCATAGCAGCCTGGAGTGGGGACTAAGGGAGCTTTATGGAGGTGAAAGCACCCCCCCTCCCCATCCCTCATATTTTAGAAGAGAAAGCACAGTTTCTAAGGAAGGTTCATCCCCAGTAAGGGACAAAGCGGTTTGAAGTGGGAGAGAGTAAAGCCCCGGATGGAGTTTGCAGGCACCCGGGCAGTCATGGAGGGCTCTGCAAAAGCAGAGGGTTTGGTGGGGGAGGGAGAAGAGAAGCATGAGAGAAAGCAGATGAGAGCAATCATGAGATCAGGGCTTGAGGCCTAGGAGGAAGCAGGGATCACAGGAGTCTTTTACATTTGTTCAACTGGCATTGTGTGGCCCTCTGGTTGCAAATCACTTTCAGATGCTTTATGTCATGAGCTCTTCACTCCGGCCCGGAGGCAGTTAGAGGAAATGGTATTATGTCCATTTTATAGATGAGGAAAGTGACATTGTCAGTGGTTAAGTGGCTTTCCCTGAGAAAGTTACCAGGAGACAGGAAAAGAAGTTGAATATCCCAGTTCTCCTTTGCCTCCTCCACAATGACAGGAGGTGATGACTCTGAGAATTTGGCTTTGGGAACAGGGATTGGTAGCTCCTTTTGCAAAGGTGGCAGCAGCTCCAACCCACACCGCCCACTCCATATACATACGTTACTACTATTACTAAGTCTTCTGCCACCACAGCTATGAATGAGTGCCTACGGTGTGCCAGACATTACCCGCAGCGCTTGTCATCTGTCTTCATTAATTCTCTGACAGCCCTAGAGGTCGGTATTACTCTCCTCTTCTTACAAGTGAGGTAACCTAGGTGGAAAGGAGAAGAGACCTACCCAGAACTTGAGGGCACGCCTGACTCACATCAGAGCGGCATGCCACGGACTCTCACCTACCTGAATCAACAAACAGCATTGTTTTCATCATGCTTAATGATCATCACTCTTGGGAGGAGGAAAAGATGCTCTCAGGGGGGATTACAGATGCTTGCATAATAGAATTAGCCAGAATGGACTTTGAGGTTTTATTTCAGAATGCCTCCTCTTGGCTCCTCTTACGTCCTTCTGATTGAAACTAGGTCGTCTGGACACTTTGGAAGGGGGATCTCTTTTTCTGTTAACTCCATGGAATTGTTTTCATTAAACTTTCTTTCCCCTGGGGAAGGACCAGAGATTTTGTATTTCAGGATGTTCCCAGATGGTGCTGATGTTGCTGGTTTGTGAGTAACACTTCTAGCAGCAAGGGTTTCATTTCTAAGGCCGTTCCAGCTCCATGAGTCCACGGGAAGCCCTGAACAGGCCACATTATAATTCAGCCACACCCGTGTGTGCTGAGATCAGAGGTCTGGCTGCGTGATTGGAATTATTGATAAGCTATAATAACAGATCATTTTTAAGCACCTACTATGTGCAAGCTCCTTCCCAACAACATGTGATTCGTTTTGTATTAGTTTTGTCCATTTACAGACGGGGAAGCCGCAGTTCAGGAAGATAAGTGCACCTAAACTCACATTGTTAATAACTGATGGAACTAGAATTTGAAGCCTATTTTCTCCGCTCTGAAGTGTGTGCTTTTTCCCGTAGATCCAAACTTTGACTATCAAACTACCCAATAACCGAGAAAGGAAGGCCCTTGCTACACTGGGCCATTGTTTCTCTCGTTATTGTAGTGATGCATAGGAGAAATGTGCCTCGCAAATTGTCAGGACCTTTGTTGATGCTATTTCTTATCATTAACAGTCAAATCACAGTAATATGAAATTTAATGACACCGATAACATAAGAAAATTTGAGAGAGGGTAAGCATGTAAATCAGTACTTAAACAAAACATAACATTTGTAATAACGCCGTGTAAATACAGGAGTAGGGAAACTGAAGAACAATGAATATCCATTGAGAAAAAAGCCTCTGGCATTAGAGAAGAATGAAACTGAGGAAAAAAAAAAAAACACCTGTGTTGCTTGGCTTTCCTCCCTCCCCTTTGGGTTCAGAAAATAGAATTGAGACAACACCAAAGGGGGTGGGTAAAGAGTTTGAACAATGAATACACATTACCAGCATCAGCTGGGTATCTTGTTAACATTAACCTGATGCATTGCAAGTGAGCTGCAGTTAGAACAGTAATTACAGTAAATAGAATCCATTTGGAATCCTCAAGCAAATATGAGCAGGGAAGAAAGATGGGCTGAAAAAAATCCATTACCCTTTGGAAGTTATGGAAGCTTCGGATGGCAGTGATTTCTACAGTGAATTGCATCCGACTAAAAAGAGGCAACTTGAATGAATCTATCTCAGCTCTCAAGTGTGTTTAGATGGTAAATAAAATGAATTACCGAACCATTCCAGCCAAGTGCAATTTCCTGAAATATTTGTCTTGGTAATTTAGGTAGAAAATTTAGGTAGAATTGGGAAGGTGGCCTGTCTGTTCTGCTTCCTGCCTTGGGCTGATGGCTTTCTTAGAAAAATGGAATATGGCCATTATGGAAGGGTCCGAAGGAAGAGCCCAGGTGCAGTGGGAGGAGGCAGAGAAGGACACTGAGACTCTCAGAGTGGTTCTGCACTCTTGAGTACTGGCCAAGGAGAAGTTTCATTTTCAAAGACTTCAGTGCCAGTCCACTGTGGCCAGGTACTTGCAGGCCCCTTCTGCGGCTTTCTAACGACAGCCCTCCCACGTGACCTGTCCCTGATAGCTCCCGAGTTCCCGCCAGCTCAGCTGGGGCAGCAGACTGAGTCTGAGAGCGGCTCACAAGCCCCTGTTTCTTTCATTTCCTGGGTCTACTCTCAGCCCCTCCCCCTCTGCCTGGGTGCCACGTGCATGCCCAGGTCAGACTCTCTCCTACCTTCCTGACCTGGCCTTTCCCAGTCCTTGGGAAAGAGACATCTCTTCCTGGGATTCAGGTTCACAGAAGCCTCATGCTCTGAGCAGCCCCCATTTTGCCACCCATGTGACTGAAAAACTCATAGGTACGAAGTTTGTAAATTGGGAGACTTAGGCAGGATGAGTGAGTTTTAACGTGTTCAGTCATTCAACAAATATTTACTCTGCGCCGGGCGCTTAAGTCTGAGAACGTTCGTAACACGTTTCCTTATAGTGGGACCTGGGGTACCCTACTGATGGGAGACAGGCTTAAAATAGGAAGAAATCATTGAATATCAAAAAGGAGACACAGTAATAGCAGCAAGTCCATGAATGCAGCTGGGCAGTATATATGGGACGCCCAGGGCCTCACACGCGTCCCCTGTGCCACCTGAGGGAGGCAGGCCCTCGCAGACCTCGGCACCAGCCTGGGAAGCGGCCCTGCCTCGGCTTTCACCCCAACCGCAGATGGCCAACCTTAGACATCTTCTTATTGACCGGATGCCAGGACGAAAGCTAATTAGCAGTGGTAAAGAGCTCATTCGTTTTTCAGAGAGCATGGAGAAAGAAGAATCAAAGGGGAGATGGGAAAAAGAATACTTTGGTCTTGATCCATTTTTTTTTTTCTTTTCAAAGTTGGCTATACTATACTATCTGTTCACACCACCTACACATTAGCATGGAGTCATATTTTAAAAAGCAAATCAAGGCCTTTATCAAGCATTTGCTGAATTCTAAGCACCCTATTTGCTACTTTATATGTAGATTAATATGGTACTTTTTAAATGCTCACAGTAAACCTAGGAAGGAGGAAATGATGCCATCCCCATTTCACAGGTGGGAGACTGAGACCCTGAGCGTCAAAGCCCAGGATATGGAGTCAACAGACCTGGGGATGGGACCCAGCTCTAAAGTTTCCCATCTATGAAATCTTAGGCTAAGTCACTTCACCCCTCTGAGCCCCTGTGTTCTCATTTGTAGGAAAGGGTGATTTCTAACGTCTGCTTCAAAAGGTGTAACAAGGATTAATTCACTAGCATGCACAGAAAGCACCTAGGGCAGTGCTGGGCGCAAACCAAGTGCTAAGTAAATGCTATTTGTTTCTCCAGGGCCCAATAGGAAGATGCTCCCCCATTCCTATCCCGTTGTCCCCAGGCCACTCATGCCAGCGGTTAAGCACAGAGAGGTCTTAGTGAGGCGGTAGTTGAGCTGGGAGTGCTGAGGCCTCAGGAACCCACCCTTCCTAGCCCCTATCAAGTGCTGGAGTGTCTCAAGTCAGGGCCACCAAGCCGCTGAGGCTTTGTGTAGCCTGCACAGGGAGTGAGGCTGTTGGAATCTTATCCTCAAACAACTGCACAGACACCCCCCGCAGGCCTAGTTCAGGCCAAGGACAGGAAGTAAAGTATCATGTTCAGGCAAAAGTGTGGGCTGGAGGGCCGGGGCAGGGGGACGGAAGCATGGGAACAGCACCGGGAGTGGCTGAGGTAATTAGCCAAATTGGAATCCAGATGACTGCAGGGTGGCCTCCTGGCCCTGGCACCAAGGCCTAGAGCAGAACCTCGGAGCCTTGCCCTTCTTTTAGGATCCCCTGGGTGCTTTGACAAAATATTGAACACCTAGGTCCCACCTCTGCGGACTTCGAGTTAATTGGACTGGAGCACAGCCTAAACACTGGGATTTTGAAAACTCCCCAGACGATTCTTCTGTGTAGTCAGGGATGGAAGCCCTCGGACTCTTAGCTCCTCTTCCAACAAGAGACTTCTGGAAGCTCCTCATTTCCATGCAGCCCCACTGTTCTCTCAGACACCTACCTGCTCTCCCCCTCCCCACCTCTCACCCCTCTTAACCACCCAGATCCAGCCCCCAGGCCTTACAGGACCCTGAGGCCTTTGTCCCAAACCCCACGCTCCCAAGTTCTCAGAGCCCTCTCTTCCGACTGGGGCTTTCTCTCCTTTGTGCCTCCGCCCACCCCACGGGCACTCCCTCGATGCCCTCCTGTCCACGAGAGTCACACCTATCTTAACAGTCACAGGCTGGCTCCATGGGAAACTGTCCCAGCGTCTCAGCCCAAGATGACCTTTGTCATCTGCCTTCGGGCGGCACCTGGCTTGGACAGCCCCCACGGTACTTACGTAGGTCAGCCAGCCTCTGACATGTTGTGGTGGAGAGCGGTATCAGCGTGCAGGGCCTCAGTTTCCCCCTCTGCGGTTGGGGAGTGAGGCTGCTGTGCTGCACAGCTTCGTCTCCAGGCTTAGTGGACAGAGCAGTGATCGCACCTTCACCTGTGCTCACCAGCGACACTTCCGGCAGTGGTGTCGGTGTGTCCATTTTATAGATGAAGAAAGTGAGGTTTAGGGAACACACCTGGAGGTCTCTTGACTCTAAATCCTGGACCCCCTCCAGTTTACCCTGCCACCCAATAGGAAAGCTCATAGAAAGTGCACGATAATAAACGTGCTTTATGATGTTGTTACACATAATCTAGCTTAATTAGAAGTTATTGAGAAGCCTCAATTCACATGTTTACTTTTTCAGAGTTCTTGAGCCTCTATTAAACAAGACCTGAACCAGGCAGTGGGGACCCAGAGACAATCCAGGCCCTACCCTGTAACCCTATTTTCTAGCAGAAGAGACTGACAAATATATGAGTACCAGACATTATGTCCTGGGCTCAGGTCCTAGCTCTGTCACATACGACCTGTACAAATTGTTTCAGCAAGTTGCTTTATCTCTCTGGGCTTTTGTTCCCACATCCCCCCAAATGGGGATAACAGTACTTTCCGGCAGTGGTGTGATATATTAAGTGAGTTAATATATGTGTGGCTCTTACAATGGGCCTGGCACATGGAAAGCACTCAATACATGTTATCTGTGAAGAACATGGCGTTCTAGGGGATCTCTGAGGAGGGAGAGTGAACCCTGCCTGGGCATATCAGTTTCCTGGTACTGGCTTAAAAACAACACAGATTTATTCTCTCACAGCTCTGGGGGTCAGGAATCTACAGTGAGTCTCTCTCCGCTAATGTCAAGGTGTTGGCAAGGCTGGTTCCTTCTCATGGCCCTGAAAAGAGATTCAGTTTCCTCGCCTTTGTCATCTTCTGGAGGCTGCCTGCATTCCTTGGTCTCTGGGCTCTTCCTTCTGCAGCTCCAGCCCCTTAACTTCACATCTCCTCCTACTACTTTGATCTTCCTGTCTCCTTCTCATAAGGACCCTCATCATTACATTGTGCCCTCCTGCACCATCCAAGATAAACTCAAGGCAACATATCCATAGGTTCTGAGGATTACACATGGGCCTTTTTTTTTTTTTTTGCAGGGGAGGGGCATTATTCAGACTACCATTCCAGGGGACAGAGACCGAACCCTGCCCAGCATAGGGAGGTCAGAAGGCACATTTCAGCTGGTCCTTGAAGCATGAGTAGGAGTTTGCCAGACTGATGTGCAGGAAAGAACATTCCAGATAGAGGAAAGCACTCCAGCAGAGGCACCAAAGCATGGAAGGAAAGACTGCCCCGTTGCGGAGGAGTTGAGAAGTTCATGGCAACCGAGACGTGGGTGTGAGGAAAGGAACAATGGGTGGGCAGGCCTTTTATGCTGTGATTCTAGAAGCAAATATGTGTGGTATGGCAGCAGCTGCTGGTGTCCTCTCCACAACGTGACATCCTGTCCAGAGAGTCCTGACATTCCACTCTGGCCCAGACTAGCCAGACTCAAGGGTATCATGTTCCAGCCAAGTGACATTTGTGTCTGGCCATCAGGAGCTGGTGGTCCCTGGGGCTGTCACATTTGTCTCCTTTTCATTGCCGTCCCCTTCAGCCCCCAAACTCTAACAGAACGGCCCCCAAACTCTCCCAGGCCCCAGCTCCGCAGGACCCAACCGCAGAGCAAAGGATCAGCTCCGGCGACAGGGGATGAGACCTAGTGCCCCTTTATTGGAAGCCATTTTCCTTCTCAGTTTCTCCTAGAGAGGTGGACCGGCAAAGCGACAGCCCCACAGAAATAATTTTTCAATTTCTTACAATAGGACATAAAAGTCGGCCCAGGGAAATTGATTCCATTCAGAGCTTCCTTTGTAAGACACTTCATCTTCCATTGCGGCCTCTGTATTTCAGCAATTTCTAAAGCCTGAGGAAATCTCCTTTAATGTTTTTTCACCACTCTGGCAGAAGGCTTTTGTAGCTCAGCTGAATGGCTCTGCTGACCTGTCACTTCCTCAGCCCTGGGGGTGGGCATGGGTGGGGTGCCTCAAATCCCACCCCCATCTACTGGGAGCGGCTTGCCGTGTCGTGTGTCACTTGGGCATCAAATATGGAGGGCAATTTATTTTTGTTCTTTGCTGTTTCTTCTCCGTCCTCCTTTCTCTCTCTCTCCCTCCTTCCTTTTCTCTTCAGTCTTTCTTTTTTCAATATTGCCTTTCATTTTTGTCCTTCTCTTGCCCTTTCATTTCTCTCCCCCGACCCCCACTCCGCCCCATAGGTTATATCATCGCTCAGCAACCGTGTGACCCAGCAGTTTTCTCAGTCTCCCTGGATCTCAGCCTCTTCATCTGTAGAATGGGGATTATAACATACCTTTCACAGGGCTGTGAGATGGATTCTAGTTAGGTGTTCAATAGACCCCGGGGAGAGAGGGATAGGCAGAGGGGGGCGGAGCAAGTGGTGGTGGTGGTGCAGCTCTACCCAGAGCCCCTGAACTTGGTGCCAGGTGAGCAGTGTGCAGAGCTGCTTGCATACTTTGTGATAGTGTAACTGGCAAAGCAATGAGCCCTCTGTTCTTGTCGTCTTGAAGGAAAGATTTCAGTGAAGAGACAAAATGCAGCAAAGCAAGCAAGAATTTATTGGCCGCAGCAAAGGGACACTCAGGACAATGAAACAAGGAAGGGCTTAGCATAGAAGAAGCAACAGGAGAGCCTAGGTGGGGCCGCTTTGGCTTCACTGGGAAGTCAAGGAAAAGGGGACCTTAGGGACAGGTTCAGGGGCTTAGCCCTGGATGAGCTGCAGCTGCCCATTGCTGCCCTGGTTGCAAGTCTCATGGGGTCCCCTAGATTTAGGAGATGCACACCTGTGAGGGAAGAAATGGGGGATGGGAAAGGCGCGAGTGTGCTCCCAGGAGGGAGAGCGTGAGTTGGGTCCTTTGTTTCTAGGGTTTTTAAAGGCTGGGAGTTTAGGGGAGGATTTCAATAGACTATTCATCAGCTTTTCCAGGTGCCCTTTCAGGGTCATGGTCTCCAGGTCAGTGCCAGGGCAGGAGGTCATTAGTCACTGCAGCTGGTCCTAGAGTCACCCACCTGATTTTGCTATTTTTCTGGGCCTGGAGCTGAAATATAATTGAGACCTAGACATTCTCTCCAGAGAGGAAAGGTTGGGAAGCCTAAAGCCCATGACCAGCGGTATGCTAGGGGCGGAAAAGTTACTCTGGGGGGCGAGTTCTTGTTTTCCCTGTCTTGCCGGTAGCCAGGTGCTCGAGGCTTTCCCCCCTGGTGCCCTTCTGTGCCTGGCCCATTGTCGGCCTCTGCGCATGTCTGTCTAACTACCTACCACAATAGGATGAATCTCTTCAAGGGAATAGAAATTCTCAGTTGGCCCAGACTTTTCTGAACTGTGGCCATGTTTGCTCTTTACGGCAATGCTTTTGGGGGAGACGGAGCAGGTGTCTAGCCTGCTCTGTAGAGGAGGAAAATGAAGCTCAGAGAATGTCAGTTGATTTGTTCTATGTTACCCAACTGGTGAGTGGCCACTCGCATCACGTGCCCACTGACACTCGTGTGCTTTTCTCCACTGGCTCACGGAATGGGATGGCAAGGACAGCCTCGTTCAGCTCTGCTGCTTGGCCTTCCGACCTACTCCTGACCCTGGAGCTGGAGCCTGGGAGAAGCAGGCTGTCCCGGACCTTCCCAGAGCAACAAGCCCCAGCTCTGCTACTGTGTTGCGTGTGAGGTTTGAAAAGGACTGCAGGCCGGGCTCCATCATCTCCCACTTCAGTGCTCAGCACAGGGCCTGTGGCCCCAACGCAAACTGAGTCTATCAGCAAAGTAAACCTGACTTCCATGCCAGCCTGCTCAGCAGCCCCCTCGAACGCTCTGAGCTGACAAACGTTACTGTCCGCTGGATGGTATTGTTCTTCTCCCGATTTGAGGGAACTGAGGCTCAGCTGAAGCTACTTGCCCAAGGTTCAGCTGAGACAAGAACCCAGGTCTCACCAAAGACTTCAGACCTTTTGGTTTCAGGGACCTCAAATGACTAGCTCCAGGTCACGCAGCAAATTTGGAACTCATGCCCCCCTAGACCCATTCCAGAACGTTTTTTCATTCCATACTCCACTGTGGTAGCTTAGAGTGATCATATGAGACCCTGAGGCCTAGCGCCAGGGCCAAGGAGAAGGAAGTTACAGTTAGTTAAAGTCAACGTCTCACCTGCCAGGGTGGCACTGTGATACAAGGGACTATCTCAGTCCTTCGCGCCCTGCCGTGGCAATTTGGGCAGGGGCAGAGGTCACTGCATCTGCTTTCTGGGTGGCAGTCAGAGGCCAGCCCATTCCGAGGATTCGATGGTCCTTCACTATCCCTTACTCCTAGAACTGGCCGGGAGTTGAACCCAAACTGACAGCAGCTGCTTTTCACAAACAATTCCCCAGGGAGAAGGAAGTGAAAAATTTCCCCAGAAGACTCTGGAATTCCAAATGAAGCAGCACTTATTGCTGTCTGTGGGTGAGGATATGCAAACCTCTCTAGTTCTCTTCGTGGCCGGAAAGTCCTGGGACTGATAAATTGATTTGGCCATTCATTTGACAATTTAAAGCATTTATTCTGCAGCAAACTCCCTTCTAGGCTGAGAGGAGACAGCAATAAATAAGATAACACTGTCCCCACCCTCTCAGCATTTACATTCTAGTGGAAGAGACAGATGATAAACAGATTTTCACAATATCTGTCTGTCTAGTATCATCTCTTCTTGCCTCTGAGACTCATTGATAGTTACACAGCCTCTTACAGCCTGAAAAGCAGGGAAGTCCAGTGGAGAGAGAATAGAGCTGGCTTTCTGGGAACCTGGCTGGCATTGGGTTGGGACAGATGCTGACCTAGCTGTGAGAAGCCAAGTGTCAATACCTCTTTGTGTCTCAGCTTCTTGGTCGGCAGAGTGACACTAATGGTACCTCCTTTGAACGGTCCTGCTCAGGGTCATTGATTGTAAAAAAGAGAAACCCACTCAAACTAACTGAGGGAAAGGGTGGCTTGCTATGAGGTAGCAGAGACCTTCTGGGGACTCCAGAGGCAAGAACCTCAATGCAGCAGGGCCTTGTAGAAACCAACAGTGGGAAGCTGTCAGGTACTAAGGAGTCCATGGGTCTCCCTCTTAGGGGCCCTGTTTCTGCTCTGTTTTCCTCTCTGTCCACCCATTTTCTTTACGTGTTCATGGATTATAGTCCCGAAGAGCTTTGACCTGCAAAGGTCCATACTGGCCATCCCACCTTTCTTAACAACCCGACACTGCTTAGTAACTTCTTTTGATTATTCTTCCTTCTGCATACTACCCAGTCTCTGTTCCTCAAATCCAGTTCTCAGTCCTCAACGGAGGAATCAGAGTGAGACAAACTGCAGGTTACTGGACAGCCAAGGGGTGGACCCTCCGTGGGACAGGTGCCCACCCCGTCCAATTAGCTGTGATCATAATGGGACATGATTGCATGATATATAAACTGTGGCTGCTGCAGGTCACATGGTACACAACATGGCTACCCGGGGATGGTGGTACTGGTGTGCAGTCAGCATAACACATCTGGTACACACCTGCTCCTCTCAGGCTGCCCCAACCAATTAAATGAGATTTTTAAAGAAAATGCCTAGCATGTTGATTCCCTGTACACTGCAAGGATTTATTGAATGGATACTGTTTGCAGAGGCCTTTGGTAAATTGTAAGGTGCCGTGCAGATGTGAGGTGTGAGAATCACTGTAGACTGTTAATAGAACTTAAACTTTGCAAAGGCTGTCTTGGCTGGCTTTAGGCCAGTTGCTTTAATTGGGGAACGATTAGCTTGGTAACCTCCTTGTTCCCTCAGCTATTGTGTTTGCCTGGGGCCTGGGGATACTGCGCCTTGAATGTGGGTTTCTCAAAGTGGCTCCATGCTGTGTGCCTGAGCGGGGCTAGGCCTCAGCCTTGGAAATTACAGTTTGTCTCATCCTGCTGGGCGTGATTGAGTAAATGCCGCCATGCATACTGGCCAGTCCCAGCAGCTGGGGGCCTCCCGGGCAGCTGGCCAGCAGGAGTGACAGGCAGCTGGCAGGCTGCTTTAGCCTCCCCATGGTTTTAGAGACGGGAAGAAGTGTGGAGAGAACCTCAAATACGTTGCATCCCTATTGGGCCTGGATCTTCACATACCTTAATCTATTGCATCTTTATAGCACTATTATCGAGGGCCGTTATAATCCCCATTTTATAGATGGGCGTAACGAGGCTCAGAGAGATTAAGTAATTTGCTCAAAGTGGTAGAAACCAAGTGGGAGCCCAGTCCCAACTCTCTGGGCTCCTCAGGGCATTGCAGTAAGAGCTTACAAGCATTCAACTTACCCACTTTTTTCTGAGCACATACTGTATGCTGAGTATTGCATAGTGTGTTATGCATTTCAAAGCTCTTTTTCCATTGATTATCCAATACCCACAGGGGAAAGTATACAGGATGGCTCTTCTTATCCCTACTTCACCCCTACTTAACAGAGCAGAAGATAGAGGCCCGGAGGAGCACAGAGGTTTGCTCAAAACAACATAGCTAGTTAGTAGCAGAGCACGGTCTTGGGCCGGATTCCATAATGACACTATGGGGCTCTGTGGACCAAACTATGCTTCCCTCCCACCTCTCAAGACACTCTTCCATATGGGAGGTGGGGGACAGAGGCACATATCCAAAAATTAAAAGTTACATTTGTTTGTTCCTATTCAGTTATGATTTTAGCGAATGTCATAGCACATGTATTAGTCAGACTTGGGTTCAAGTCCTGGCCTGTCAACTGCTTGTAGTGTGTGATCACTCTGAGCCTGAGGTTCCTCATCTCTAAGCTGGTGATAATCCCCATGAGGGAACCTAGCACACTGCTCTGGGAGTTTAGGCAGGGAGTCGGCGAAGAGGGCTTCCGGAGGAAGTGGCTCCTAAGACAGCGTCCTTGAAGGGGAGCCAGCAGTCTGCTGCCGGTAAGACCTGATGCCGGAATACTCTTGTGATTCCTGCTTACACTTTGAAAGCCCTAGGAAGCCTCTCCCAGTCTTCCAGGTGCAATGAGTCTCTCTAATGCCCGGGTTTCTATCACTGAGAGTCAGGGGAGTGAGTAGCAGGCACCTAGAGGTCCCTCGTTCTCTCTGGACATGGATCTTTCCCAGACTGTGCCACCTCCAGGCTACTCCCAGGCCAAGATGCACAAAAGCCCATCGTGAAAGACCAAGGTGGCGATAAGTACATCCCTCTGTGGCCTCGGTGCTCACAGATTCACTGCCTTGCCTCAGAAGCTCTTCTCAGAATCCTTTGGGAAGCATTCTCAGGTCTTTAATCCTTTAAATTTTGCCTTTCCACCTAAGCTGAATAAGAAATTGATGCAAATGTGCTGATGGCTGGTTTGGGCAGAGTGAGAAGACACAGCCATGTCTTAGTTTGTGTCTTCTCCGCAATGCTAATCAACCTGGCTTATAGCAAACTAGCTGTTTCCTAGCAACTGCAGTGATGTAGCAGAATGGCATCTATTTTAAATCTTCCCGAAGTGACCTGTTGACTTCCTCTGAGAGTGGCAGCCATTGCCTTGAGACCATGTTGCTTCGCAAATGAGAGGGCCTCCCCACCGAGTCACGGCGGCCGGATTCCTGCCTGGGCTCCGCAGCTGGGCCAGGTGGAACCACGTCCCCATCAAGAATATGGACTTGTTCACTTTCTCCTTCATTCATGGACATGTATCCCATCACAGAGTGACTGTGGACCACTGTTCACGAACTGTGCCAGACACTGGCATTTCTAGAGAAGAATCAGGCCTGGCTCCTGTCCTTACGGAGAGACAGACTTGTGACAAGTCCTGCGATAAGTGCTGTTATCAAGGCGAGAACAAAATCAAGGCTGGAGTTTACAGGAATATTTTTCAGAGGAGTTGTAAGTTGAACCAGGCTTTGAAGTATGAATAAGAGCTTTGTAGGTGGTGAAAGAAGAATAAGGTATTTGTTGGAGGGTACAGCCTAATGCTGTACCCTAAAGGCATAAAAGACACAGTGGAAAGTTGGTGACATCACCAACTAATGAAAAAACCCTTCCCTTGGGACTTTAATGGGTGTCATTCAGATAAGGGGTTCTGTCACCAAGTAACAAATTCAGGCTTGAAGTTAAATAGATCTTTTCATAACAGGACTTTTTAGTCATATGCAACTTGTAAATATTCATTGTGATTTTCAAGATCATGAAATCATTTGCAGCATTTCCTAGATGTACTGACTTCTCAGGACACTTACATCTAACATCTTGTAAGAGTTGGGTTTTGGAACTTACCTTGGAAAATGCTAAGCTCTAGAGGAGGGTTGTTACCTGGGGATGGTTGAAGACACGCAGAGCCCATGCCTTAGGGCCCTCTGATTAGCATGAGGTGAGGACGGAATTTTCCCTGAAGCCGATGGGCAGCCAGGGAAAGATTCTCAGCAGGGCCTTGTGTTAGAAGGTGCCCAGGGCTCAGAGGGAAGTGGACAGGACGGGGAGCCTGCGCACTGGGATCCCAGGTTGGAGGCCGTGATAGTTACTCTTCGGTGTGGACGCATAGACATCCTGTCACCTGGCCTAGGCCAGGGGAGTCGGCCCCAAGCCAGGAAAGTCACGTTCAGAGACATTGTTGACGACCTCCAGACAGGACCACATTGAGGTCCATCTGATCCTGCTGGGCTGTATGTGACACTGTAAAGCTTTCTCCCGGTTAGCGGCAGTTCGTTACTGTAGAAGGCGGCTGGGATCTGCTCGTTGGTTCTGGTGCTTGTTTTTGTTAGGGCTGTCATTCTGTTTACTTTCTGCCACAAGCCCAGTTAGGTAGTCAATGGTGTTTGCCGTGCTCGGCATTGATGTGCTCAGAAACTATAGCTGACTTAGACGGATCATTTTTTTGTGCTAAGAAAGGCAGAAAGAGTCACCAGGATATTGGATCAAAGACAATAGTCCAAAGCAATAGTCCTGTTCAAAGGAGAGAAAATTTAACAGGTATCAATGTGAAACCCATTAGGAAAATATGAACCCTGGAGCCAGGCAACCAGGGACTCGTATCCCAGCTCTGTGACCCAAGTGGCTGGGTCATCATAGGCAAGTCACTTAACCAACCTGAGCCTCACTTTTCTTGCTGGAAAATGGAAATAGTAATGTGAATTTTAGAATGTTTATAAGATGCTTAGCACATAAAATTGGCTAATAGATGTTAGTTTAAAGGCCCAATTTTCTTGGACCTTTAATCTCAGTATCCCAAGACCAGACATGATTTCGTAGCTGTAGCTGTGAAAACAATTTTCATGGTTTTGGTTGAAATATTGCTTGTGGGAGAGCTGCCAGGAATGCTTACGTGAGCCTAGGCTCCATCAATAAAAGGAGAGAGCCCAAGTCAGGGAGGGGACACTGCTAGCCACATGCTTGTCCAGACTCTGTTCAAAGGTTGCCTTCCATTTTGGGCCATGGCTGTAATGAGGGCGCTGACACGTGGCGATTGTCAGGGAGGAGCAAGCCCTGGAAATGGACCACATAAAGATCAGCTGAAAGAGTTAGGTGTCTCAGCCTGAAAAAAAAAACAAACGGTGAAATCATATGGAAGGGTGGAAAGATGTATCCTTCTGTATCCAGAGCAGTGCCTCATACATAGTAAGTTCTCAAAAAATAGATTTGTTGGATGCGTGGAAAGGTGGCCATAGAATCAGGCAGACCTCATTCTGAATCCCCTCTACGTCACCTACCAGCTATGACCACAGGGATGATATTCAGCCTCCTTGCACCTTAGTTACACATGGTGATAGGAAACCTACCGTGCTGTGCTCTTTTCAGGTTTCCACATAAACGTGTGTGTTGAGTACTAAACACCGAGCGTACTGCCCTAGAAGTGTTCAGTGCAAATTGTGCTTTATTCCTCTTTCGCACTCACTGCTGGTGGTTGGCAGAGCCTGTCATGTGGAAGGGGAATTGAGCACACCTCCAGACTTTCTGGAGTGGAAGCGGCAGGGTCGGGTGGCTTTCTCGTGACAAGAGCTATTTAAAAAATGCCTCAGGTTGCTGTCGTAGAAGTGATCTTCCTGGCCCTGAAGGAGGTGTACAAACAGGTTGCAGGACACTAAAGAGATGGCAGAGAGAGACTGTATCTTTGAGGTCTCTCAAATTCAGTAATGTCTAAGCTGTTAATCTCAGTGTATCCATCTGGGAAAGGGGGGAGCAACAACATTGGATTGCTAAGAAAAACGAGTTATAGATGTGAAGAGTGCTTATAAATTGTAAAGCAGCAACAGAGGTTTTGCAAACTGCTGTCCCTGGGCCAGAATCAGCCCCCAGTTGAATTTGGGGGGGCCAGCATAATGGTGGCCTTTTTTGTTGTTGTTGTTTTAAAGAGATTTCACATGAGAGTTCAGGTTGTTCAAATTATTTTGAAAAAAAGATGAAGGTTTGTTGACAGGGCCCTCATTTTCCCCTGGCCGCCTCGAGCTGACATACCGCGTACCGCATTCTTCTACAGTTTGTCACACTCCCCACCTCTTCACGCTGTCTCTTTGAAACTGAGGCCAGACCTGCTTTCTGGCCTCCGATGCTGTTCGGTGTGTGCCCTCAGGCCTCTGTGTGAAACTCCGGGCTTCTAGCCTTGAAATCTGTCCTGTAATCTGTGGACAAATCCCTCATTCACTGGAGGAGACAGCCTGGAGTGATGGCTGAGGGTTTGGCTTTTGATGCTGGGCTGCCTGAGGTCATATCCCAGCTCTGCTACTTATTTGCTGTGTTGATGCGGGTGAGTTACTTACCCTCTCTGATCTCATTTCTTCAGCTATAAAATAGGGATCATAAACCTACTTTATAGGATGTTTGAGGATTATATTTGTGCCTGGCACCGAGCAAGCCCTTAGCAACTGGTATGTAGTATTGTTAAAGCAAAGCATTCTGTTATCATGCAAATTTTTCTCTCCTTAGGCTGATTGGATTTTGCTGTGGTGCAGTGAGCACCCAGATCTGACACGTTTCTCCACAACAGACAGTACGATTTCAGAACAAGTGTCTTTTTTGCATGAGTAGCGGAGGCTGCTGGAACTGGAAATGTTGTGTGGCAAAGCGGGGATTCTGCCTGGAGCCCCACTGCAGCGTGTTGAATGGGGGGAGGGCTGGCTGTGAGGCTCCCTTGCCGGGTGGCAGGCAGCACTGTGATTTACCAAGACCATCGGCTTTCCTCCTGCGTGAGAGAGAACTAATGTGTCACTTACATTTGGATAACACTTAGAAGGCAGTCGATGGGATTTTTTCCTCCTGCCCAGCTGTTTGCACTCCGTGTCCTAGACAGTCGGCACACCAGAATGCTCCTTGATGCGGTTTGTGCGCCAGCTCTCCTCCCACCCCACGCTGTGGGCCCCGTCTGTCCTCGCCACAGCCCTCCGAGGCGAGACTCCGGTGCGCTCCCATCTTATAGATGAGGAAGTGGAGGGGCAGGGACCTTACACGAGCTACTTGCTCATAGTCCGTCAGTACTGACAGTAGGGCCTGGCTGCTCGGGACACTGACCCCCAGGGCCTGGGCTCCTAGATCTCTATCGGCCTGGGAAAAAAATGTTGGCCATGCAAAGGGGTAAAGAAAAACCCACTTATCAGTCAGGGACAGGTCAGTCCGTCTCCACCGGGGGAACACACTTGCCATTGTGCTGAGCACAATTAGGGCTTTTTCCAACAGGGCAGCCATGCCTCTGCCCCAACTCTTTCTCTCACTCCGCATCATTCATCCTAAACAGTGCAAGCAAATGCTCTTTTGCTCTGGGTGGGCCTCTTTTTCCCTCCTCCTTGGTCAGGAGGGGAAAAGATCTGGTTCCCGACTCTGGCCTGAGTTTCACTTTATTCATGTTTCGCCTGCAGAACTTGGCAAAGCAGAGGTGGATGACGTGTCCTCGACACCCTGTGTGGCCTCCGCTGCTCATGGTGAGAGAGCGGAAGCTGACCAGCCCTTGGCCGGGGCGGCCCCAGCAGCTGAGAATGTCAGTCTGCCTGCCTCGGGTTGTGTGAGCCCTGGATCTGCCACGGTCGAGCTCAGAGGGTTTGGACCCACGGCTTAATGGCTCCGAGCTTCATTTCTTTATCTGTCAAATGGGGTAGTAAATGTCATAGAGTTGATGGGAGGACCATGATGTAATGCCTGTGGGACCCTTAGCTCTGGATCCTGGTAGCTGTGATATTACTTCCCATTTGATTTTCTCAGTTACCTTTGGAGAGCGTTACCATTGTACGGAAGAGGAAGTTGAGGTCATTCACTCTTGCGTTTGTCCTTTATTAACTTCTGTCTGTGCGTGTGGCTGGGTGCTGGGTGTCGAGGAAACAGGGAGGACTAGGCCTGAGGCCAGCTCTCAGGGAGCCCACACCCTGGTGGGTGTGCTTTTTCCTGAGAGCCTCCTGCTTTCAGGAACTCTGGAGGCCAGGGAATGGACAGAGGCCAGTGATTCGGGACGTGCCTTCTTCATTCTTCAGGTCACTGGAGTCCAGATTCTAGAAGTCGCCTGCATTCCCCCATTTCCCTCAGCCCACGCCAGCCCATTAGCAAGTGCTGTCAAGTCTACCCCTGAGTGTAGTGTGTGCTCGGGTCAGAGTTGGCTCCGCCCAGCTTACGGGAGCTGATGGTGCACAGCTCTTCCTACGTTGGCCTGCATTGACGTCATGTTGAAATCAGCCAGGGCGGGAGGATGCGCACCAGGGAAACTGGGAAACAGGGCTTGCTTTTTTTTTCTCTGAGAGCCTCTCATTAAACATTTACCAACACACCACGACCCAGATCTCTCCACCTTCCTTTATTTCCATTTCTACCATTTTAGCCCAAGCCGCGTTTGTGTCTTGCTCGGCAGGCTCTGCCCGGCCCTCCTTGCTGGTCCTTCTGCTGTCCATCCCCTACAAGGCAGCTGGAGAGATCTTTAAAAATTGTAAAGCAGCTCCTGTCTCACCTTCCCATGGCTTCCCAGAACACTCAGAATGAAAACTGAACCCCTTGCTGAGGCCCGCACAGCCTACTCTACCTGCTCTGCCAACTTATGATCTCATCTCCCTGTCTCCCCTGCTAACCCCACTTTGGACTCACTGGCTTTCTGACTGTAACTGGAAAAAGCCAACATCTCCCTGTCTCGTGGCTTTGCTCTTCTTCTGCTGCAAGTACTCTGCCTCCAGGTCTTTGCATGGTTAGGATCTTCTAGTTATCCAGGCCTTCACTCAAGAGCCACCCCATCTGAGAAGGCTTCCTTGACCACCCCTCACCCCCAAACGTAGACAAATCCTCCAGTCTACCTGCCCCTGCCAAAGTCACTTTCAATAGCTCCCCAGGTCTCCTGTTTACTACTTAATTTGCCACCTCTCCACCAAAACAAAACCTTTACACTACCTTTTTACTGGAGTTGGGATGTTAGAGGTGCTTAGCAAATATTCGATGAAAGCATGAAAGTCTCAGTCTCCCAAGAGAAGGCACTCCACAGAAAGTCTCTCCCATCTCTGCTGAGCTGGGGCGCTGCGGCCAAAGTTCTGGCTCTATGTTCGGATGGGTCCGAAAGAGGAAAGTTTGGTTTCCAGGAAACAGGGGAAAAAGAGGTCGTGCGAAGGAAACTTTTCCAACAAACTCCCCATGCTTACATACCTTCGGGTCCCTCAGAGCGAGAGAGGGCTGGATCGGGTCGGGTGGCTGTCATTAGGTGCACTGAAGCATCCACTTCCCAAATTGTGCCCTGGAAGCATTTCCCTTTACAGTTTATGCGCAGAACCTGAAAACCTTTTGTTTTCAGGCACCTTCTTATTTTAGTGGCATTTAAAAGACAGTGGTGGAATTGTCTCTTTGGATGCACACAGACAGGCTTGGATTCCTTCCCCCAGCTAGCATTTACTACCATTCATTCTTCCATTGGTTCCTAAAGTTGGTCTGGTTTTGTGCAAAGCCATGGGGCAGTGTGGGGGAAGGAGACAAAAAAAATTCTCATTTCAGATTCTGACTCTGCCTTTACTAGATATATGAGTGACTTTAGGCAAGATACATAAATTGACATATTCAGTTTTCTCAGCTGTAAAATGGGAATGATAATGGTTTGCTTAGCTCACTGCAAACTCTAAGTTGAGACTGACATAAGCTCCAGGAACTAACCTACATGAATGTTTTATATAGAATGTTTACTGTGGTGGTGATGTACAAATTGATAGAATATAAAATGCTCTTTTCCAAGTACTTTTGCTATTGACCCTAAACTTTCATTTACTGCATAGGAGTGAAAATGAAAGGTAACTGACTTGTAGACCTTCCTTATTGATGCAAATTAAACTTTACTACCATTCAGTGGTGAAGCCCTTGGCCTCAATCTCAGTCATAGTGTTTTATTCCTGTAGAAATGCTGTACCCATTAAAATGACCTATTCTGTGGCGCTTAAAATGATCAACATAGTCTTCTGCTTCACCTTCTGGCTGACTTACCTAATCTTGTTTTGCTAAGGCTGGGGGTGGGGCGGGGGGATGTCAGGGATGTCTGCGTGCTTGTGAAGATTAATGTTCTGTTTTAAGTATCCAGATCTGAGCAGAGCCCTGTTCAGAGCAACCCGTATCCTCTCCTGAGCATCTGCTGTAGCCAGAGCATTAAAGGGAAGGGAGAAAGTGGGTAGAGCCCCGCCCTTAGAAGCTTCTGATCCAGCTTTTCTTCTTCTTTTTTTTACTAATTTATTAATTTTTTTCCTAATTTCTCTGATGGTTAATAGATATTGCCAAAAATCTACTACGTAGGTAGCACTGGGGTGTAGGGACAAAGACGAGCAAGACCTGGCCACTTCCCCAAAGGAGGTGTCTGCCTGGTAAGGAGACAGCTAGGAACATGAAAAGTCTTCAGGGATCGGGAGAAGGGAAGATGGGAAACTGAGGGAACTGAATGTGGAAATACAAGCCTCAGCCTCCCAGGCAAATGCTGAGATCCTGATATGATATGAGATTCTGCCTAGAAATCCCACGCCTGGTACGTGGTTGCTCTTGGAGAATCTGACCTGAATGTGGCAGTGTGCAGAACAGGAAGGTATGAGAAACTGTATATACAAGGAAGTGACAGTTTGTCATATAATGTTGTACAATAAGTGACAAATAAACTAAGAACTATGAGACTTCAGGTGAATAGGGGATACCCCGGGCTGGGGTCTTTAGAGTAGCTGGCACGAAAGGAGGCTTTTGAGGCCCGGATAGACACTGCGGGGCAAGGATCGGGAAGGCGTCGAGGCCGCAGCGACCAGCAGAGGCAGGACATGGTAAAGGCTGTGGGGCTCACCCTGGGTGGCCTGGCTGGCTAGGTTGTGTATGACAGGAGTGGAAACCACGTGGAAAGGCAACTGGGGACCTTAGTCGCAAACGACTTTCATCTCTGTCTAGGAGTTAGTATTGCATTCCTCAGGCCGCGGGGGGAGCCCAAGATGGGTTTTGAGCCAGGTTCTACTTCAAAGAGGTGAGACTTTTTAAAAACTTCTTAGTTACACTATATTAGGAAGTGTCTTCCCCCCACAGTATGTGCCTGGGACACGGCGCGCGTTTCCTTTCTGAGGGCGGTGGTTAATAATAGGCGCACGACCCGAAGCGGGAGCAGGAGAAGCATGCAGACACGCAAGCAGGCACATGTTTAAGGGGTTCACGAAGTGATTTTGTTTCCTAATTTTCACATCCCACCCCCTCTCCTCATCCACCCCACTCCCACCCTGGTGTGAAAATTCTCTGCTGGAGGTGGTTCTCATGCTCGCTTAAAGATAGCGGGAGCTGCAGGGTGTGGTCATGTGACTTCCACTGGGGTTGTGAAGCCCATCGCGCACGTTCTCATAGAGACCTGTTGGCAATTCACCGAATCATCCGTATCTTTGACCCAGCGAATTAGAAGATAATGACAGTAACCGCTGTTGACCTGGTGCCTACCAAGCACTAGGCAGCGTTGTCTTAATTCATACTCCCCACGTTTTGGAAGGCAGGCATTGGACACAGGACACTGCTGTTTGGAGATTGTGTGGCACTTATTCATGCTCACACAGCTAGTAATGTGGAGCCAGAATTCGGGCAGTCTATTCAGAGCCTTAGTTGAGCAAAAAGAACAAAACAGAGGGCAGTTTTCAAGGCCTTTCAACCCAGCTGCGAGTTCCAGTTCGGTTCTCTGAGTTTCCTTGTCTATAAAATGGCTGTAGTCATTCCTGCTTCCTAGTATCCTTGACAGGATTCAGTTAGCCTATGTCTGAACCACATCAGGCATCCATAGATGTTAGCTGTTCAATATACATCGGGAGACTGGGACTGCCCCCTGCCCCCCAACTTCCCCTGCCTATGGCAGCACTCAATTTTCAGGAACAGGGCAGAGCCAACTTAAAGGTGTCCCTACCCACCTTTCCCTGTAACCCCTCCCTCTCCTTCCCTTACATGTCAACTTCGGAGCGTCTCAACAGCTTATTCAGACACCGATAGATGGGGGAGGGGAGTTAAAGCAAATCAGTGTCCTCAGAAAGCCTGTCACTGGCCATGTGGCAATTTCCGTTTTCCAGGACATTTTCTGAGAGTGGCTGAAGACACAGAGAGGTGGGCCCTGTCTCCTGAGAGCAGCCCCTTCTGACTTGACCCCTAAAGGCCAATAGCTGATTCTTCACACTCATGGTTCTGGGAACTCCCTTTCCCCTGTCTCTGTTTCCCTTCTGCAAAACCCTCGCAGACATGGCCCTAGGGGACAGTGGTAGTGTCGCCTACTTAGAATAATCAAGAGCCCTTTGTCCCTCTACAGGGTTCTCCACAGGAATAGAACCAATAGGATGTATATATCTATATATATCCACATCTATATTCCTATATCCACGCCTATAAATACATCTGTGTCTACGTATCTACATATATGTGTGTGAATATGTGTGTGTGTATATATATATATCGAGAAAGAGAGAGAATGAGGGAACGAGAGAGAGGGAGAGATTTCCTTTAAGGGACTAACGCACACAGTTGTGTGGGCTGGCAAGTCTAAAATCTGTAGTCCAGGTCAGTAGGCTGGAGAATAAAGGAAGCTGAAGTTGCAGCCTTGAGTCTGAGATCTGCAGGGCAGGCATGAAACTCAGGCAGCGTTTCTAGGTCGAACCTTGAGGCAGAAGCGCTTCTTCCTTGGGAATCTTCAGCTGCTTGGATGAGGCCCACCCACATTATGGAGCGTCATCTGCTTTACTTAAAGTCAGCTGATCGTAATCATTAGTCATATCTTTAAAAAACATCTTCACAGCAACCTCTAGACTAGTCTTGACCAAACAAATGAGCACCATAGCCTAAT
>PVJD01010385.1:0-54084 GCA_004026545.1 Mormoops blainvillei
CAAGGAACCTTCCTACCGCTCCCATGTCTGTTCGCTAACGTTCCGGGGACTGTATACACTTCTGTCTAAGAGAATCATGAACCCCCCAGGCTACCGTCCTGCCCGCCCGTGGGTAGCAAAAGGAACCTTCCTACCACTAACATGTCTGTTCACTAACGTTCCGGGGAACCTTGAGGCTCCCAGTTGCACTTAGGTGGTGGAACGCAGGCTCCTCATGTTGGTCCATCAACAGTACGAGACTTATTGGTTTAAGTACATTCAGACTTCTCAGGCCCTGGGACTCTTCTATGTCCTTGCCACTGCACTGGTGCTGACAGAGACAGTTCGGGACACCATATGCCCTTGCTCCTGGGCCCTGAGGACCTGTTTTGCAAATAGACTTCCCCAAAACTAGGGTCCCATGGGCCCTCGCTGTGGAGTACATGGCCTGTGGACCATACCTCTAGAATGCCTATGCTCCTGGTCCCATCTAGGCACCTTACTCCATGGAGCATTAGTGCCACAAAGCTCCTCTGTTCCTACATTTCCAAAATAGATGGTTTTCCGGGGACCTGGGTTGATTTCTGGCCCTCAGTTTTATCCTGTTATTGAAACCAGAACATTTTCCACCACTGGATGGGCCTTCACTGCCATACACTGGACGTTTTCAGCTAGAAAGCCTGAGCCCTTTCAGTCATCATATGTCCCCAAAGTGGGTGCAACCATGAAACTTCTGACCACCGCCTTGAACTTGAACCTTCACTGTGGTTCCGGGCTTCCTTCTTGCCTGTTTTCTTGTATGCCGAGGAACCCAAAGCGCTATGGCCACAAACCTGACTGTGTGATACAGAATCCAGAAACCTTCCAGTTCCTGGGCTGGTATGGATTACTATGGCCCTCCTGAACTTCAGCAGCCCTGTTTGAAACAGAATTTAGAATCCTTTCTGTCAAGAGACTCTCCAGGAGTTAGTATCCCTGGGCACTTTTTGGTCACAATCCAGCCAAGGCCCCAGGGTTCTGCATGTCCTAGTAGCAACTAGCCAATCCTTCCAACCATCATGGACCATGGAACCCATGGTTCTTGGGCATTGATTCCACCCAGACCTCGAGGTCCCTGGGGGGGCAGTTCCCGAAATGTACTACCCTGCGTTCTGGCATCCTGGAGCACTGCCCGATGCTTGTGCCCTGCAGTCCTAGGGGAGTCCATACATGCAGTAGCCTGGTCTAATGTTGTGGCACACAGTGCTGTATTGGCAAACATTCATCCGGAACCCTGAAGGAAGGGTCCTGTTTTCACCTGCATCTCTACCCGGGCTGTGCCATGGGGAACCTTCCAGCCAGCAAGCTTCCTGCCAGCTCACGTTCCAGGTTTCCTTAGACTCCACCCTATGTGCACTTTTGCAGGACTGAGGATTCTTTGGTGACATCCCTGCCCATCTGTGCCTGTAAGGAAGGCCTTTCCGTTGTAGCACTGGCGTTACAAATGGAAACTGAGAGCCCCTCATGTTCTGTGAGTCAGCTCTCAATCTCGAATTTTGAGCCCTGCCGGCCATTGTCTGTCCTTACACGGGTGCCCTGGGGAAACCTCTTCCTCTCTCTCTAGGGTTCCGATCTCCTGGTCCCCAGACTTCCTTAAGTGATACAATCATGGGGCCCTCCTATAGGCCTTCAGCAAGAAAATGCCTTTCTCTTTAGGTTCAATTGTGTCCTCTCAAGTTCTGAGACTGTTTGTTGCACTTAACCTGTCACCTTGCTGGTATGGCTGGTGGAACATCTGGACACCATCTTCCCTATGGTCCTTTTTGATAATTTTGGTATAATGATGACTTTTTAGATATAACAACAAAAGCATGAGCTATAAAAGAAAACAAAATGCTGAGGTGGAGTTCAATAACACTTAAAACTTCTGCTCTGCAAGACACTATTTAGTGAATGAAATAATAAGACACTGAGTGGAAAGGAAATTTTCAAAGATCTATCTGACAAAAGATTGTTATCCAAAACATATAAAGCAGTTTTAAAATTGAATGTTAAGTGA
This sequence comes from Mormoops blainvillei, assembly GCA_004026545.1. Classification (NCBI taxonomy): domain Eukaryota; kingdom Metazoa; phylum Chordata; class Mammalia; order Chiroptera; family Mormoopidae; genus Mormoops; species Mormoops blainvillei. The sequence continues at coordinate 2,018 of PVJD01010385.1, forward strand.
ACAAATAACCCAAAAACGGGTAAAAGATATAAATAGACTCATCACCTATAAAGATATACTGATGGTTAATAAGCATATTAAATATACTCAATCTCAAATGTCATTAATTCATACATAAGATACCAGTACACACCTGTCAGAATGGCTATAGTCCAAAACACAGACATCTCCAAATGCTGGGGAGGATGAGGACCCACAAAACAATCTTTCATTGTTGGTGGGAGTACACAATTATACAACCATTTTGAAAGACAGCTTAGCAGTTTCTTACAAGTCCAAGCATACTAACCATAAATCCAGCAATTGCACTCCTTGATATTTTCTCAAATAATGTCTCCACAGAAACCTAAACACAAATGTGCAGAGCAGCTTTATAACAAGTGCGAAAATTTAAAAGCAACCAAATGTTCTTTAATAGATGAGTGAATAAACAAGCTGTGGTACATCCATACAATGGAACATTTTTAAGCGATATATATACAAAAAAAAAGAGCTATGAAGTCCAGAAAAGACATAGAGAAATCTTAAATGCATATTGTCATGTTAAAAAGACTAAATACTGGATGATGCAAACTATGACATTCTGAAAACAGCAAAAATATGGAGACAGTAAAAAGATCAGTGGTTGTCATGGATTCATGGGAAGGGAGGGAGGAATGAATAGGTAGGGGACTGAGGTAACTTTTTAGATCAGTGAAACTATTCTGTATGATACTGCACTGGTGAATATATGGCATTATACACTTGTGGAAGCCCACATAATGTACAACACCAAGAAGGAACCCTAAAATAGATTATGGACTTTAGTTAATAGTAGGGTATCAATATTGATTCATTGATGACAAAAAGTTGAACAACACTAATGCAACTGTTAATAACAGGAGAAACAGTGTGTAGGAGTTGGGATAGAGGAACTTTATGGGAATTCTGCGTTTAATTTATCTGTAAAATGAAATCTCTAAAAATGGAGTAATATTTAAAAAATAAAAATACCAAATAAAAAACCCAACTTTACACATTGAAGTATTAGAAGAAGAGCAAACTAAAATCGAAGCTAGCAGGAGTGTAAATAAATGGAATGGAGAATAGAAAAACAATAGAGAGAATCAATAAAACCAAATTTGGTTATTTTATAAGATCAGTAAAAGTAATAATTATATAGCTGGACTGACAAAGAAAGAGGAGAGGATGCAAATAACAAAGTCGTAAATGATAATGTGAACATTATTAATGACCTTTGAGGGAAAAAATGGATTATAAGAGAGAATACTATGAACAACTGTGTACCAAATAATGTAACTCACCTAGTAGAAGTGAACAAATTTATAGAAACAGGTGAACTGCCTAAATTTATTAAAAATATAGAAATCTTGAGGACTTGGAACACATAAAGAGACTGAATCAGTAACCAGAAACCTCCCCCCAAAAATAAAGCTCAGGACCAGATGGCTTCACTGGTGAATTCAACCAAACATTTAGAGAATTAACACCACTCCTTCTCAAACTCTTCCAAAAAATAGAACAGAGAACACTTCCTAACTCATTCTTTGAGGTCAGCATTACCTGAATACCAAAGTTGAATAAAAACATCACAAAAAAAGAAAATTACAAATCAATATCTATCATGAATATAGATGCAAAAGTCTTCAACAAAATACTAGCAAACCAAACACAGCAGCCCATTAAACGGGTTCCACACCATAATCAACTAAGATTTAACCCAGAATGTAAGAGTGATTCAACATTAGAAAATCTATCAACATAAATATGTTGCACTAGTAGAATCAGGGAGAGGGGGAATACTTGATCATCTCGTTCGACACTGAAAAGGCATTTACAAAATCTGACATACTTTCATAGGAGCACTCAAAAAACTAAGAAGAGAGAATCTTCCTCAACATGATAAAAGACATGTATGGAAAACCCAGTTAACATCAGACTCAATGGTGAAAGTCTGAAAGTTTTCCCCTTTCAAAAGAATAAAATCAGAGTCCTACTTCAAACCATATACACAAGTTAACTCAAAATGGAGCAACAACTTAAATATAAATGCTAAAACCATAAAACTATTAGAAGAAGGCAGGGGTAAAACTTCATGATTTGGATTTGGCAATGGATTTTTTTTAATTGTTCAAATACTGTTGTCTCCATTTCCCCGCCACCACTTTTCCCTTATATATGACATCAAAAGCATGAGTAACAAAAGAAATAAAAATAAATAGTGGACTTTGTCAAAATTAAAATTTTTGGTCCATCAAAGTACATTATCAAGAACATGAAATGACAACCAGGGAGAAAATATTTGGAAATCATATGTTTGATAAGGGTTTAATATCTAGAATATATAAAAATATCTAAAACTCCACAACAAAAAGACAAATCAATTTAAAAGAGTGGAGCCTTGGCCAGGTATCAGTTGGTTAGAGCATTGTCCTGATACACCCTGGTTGTGGGTTCGATCCAAGGTCAGGGCACATACAAGAATCAAACAATGAAAGCATAAATAAGTGGAACAACAAAATTGATGTTTCTCTCTTTCTCTCTCTACCTTCCTCTCTCTCTCTGAAAATCAATAAAAAATGGGTAGCTTGAACAGACATTTCTCCAAAGAAGACATACAAATGGCCAATAAGCACATGAAAAGATACTCAAATTTATTAGTCACTGGTAAAATGAAAGTAAAAATGATGATATACCACTTCACACCTACTAAGAGGTCAATGATTTTAAAAGAGAGAGAAAATAAGTGTTGGTAATATGTAGAGAAATTGGAACCCTCATGTATTGCTGGTAGGAATGTAAAATGATGTAGCCACTATGGAAAACATTTTGACTGTACCTGAAAAGACTACAGATAAAATTAAGATATGACCCACTATAAATCCGCTCCAAGGTATATATATCAAAAGTAGTATAAAGCAGGAACTCAGATACTTATATACCTTAATTCTTTGTAGTGTTATTCACAATAGTCAAAAGATTGAAACAACCCACGTGTTCATCAGCAGATGACCAGACAAACAAAACATGGAATAACCATACAACAGATTATTACTTGGCCATAAAAAATAGAAATGAAATTCTGACACATGCTACAACATAGATGAACCTTGGAAACATTACACTTAAATGAAATAAACCAGACAGAAAAGAATGCATATTGTATGATTCCACTTGTATGGGATACCTCCAATAGATAAATACACTGATTTGGAATATCTGCAGTAAAGTATAATAGAGCTTATCAGTGGCTGGGTGATGAGGAAAATAGGGAGTTCTTGTTTAATGGGTACAAAATTTTCATTTGAAATGATGAAAAATTTCTGGAAATAGATAATGGTAATGGTTGCACAGCACTGTGGATATACTTGATGCAACTGAAAGGTATGCCTAAAAATGGATAAAAGGGAATTTTATGTTATATCTTACCACAATTTTTAAAAATTAAAAATGTACTAAATCAGAAACCATTGAATTGCACAATTAAGGACATGAATTGTATGGCATGTGAATTATACCTAAATAAAGCTGTTTTTTAAAAGACAGTTTCAAAGAATTTTAGGCAACTGAAAACCTCAGGCTTGTGCCAAATTATGTTAATTAATATATATTCATTAAACACCTAGATCATTTAAATGAGACAAAATACTAAAATATTAATTTCTCGGTGTAATATTAAGGGTATACATATTTTAATTTATTAATGAATGTGTGTTTTTTCAATCTGAAAAATTATACTACTAGGGTCCAGTTCTATGTTCTTTATATAACTATAAAAAGTTGTGAGATATATATCTATAGGCTTTGCTAGTCAGTCTGCTATAAAATGCTCATGTGTGACAGCTCACAATGATCCATTTATAAATTTTCACTGTATAACAGAAGTTACCAACTGGTAAAATTTATAATCAATGTATTGTATGTAAAATATGCAGAATGTAGTTTTACTAAGATAAAGAAAATAGTTTTGTCCTAAAGTAAAAAAACAAAAAACAAAACAAAACTGGTTGTTCTGAATGAAAAAGAAAAAGACAAAACCTGAAAGGTATAAAAAGTTGTAAAAAACTCATGGACAGGGGATTGGTGTGGTCCAAGCTAGCTAAGGTGAATAAATTTATTTATAAAACTTGCAAAAGAGCATTAGTATCAGAGAAACTCAGAATGCAACGTCATTTACAATTTAATAAAAAATAATTTACCTAAGAATAAATTTAACCAAGGAGTTAAAATACCTGTACTTGGGAAATTCTAAGACACCGAAGAAGGAAGTTGAAGAAGATAGAAATAATTGAAAGCACATACCATGTTCATGGACAGGAAAAATTAACATTGTTAAAATGTTCATACTACTCAAAATAATCTATAGATTCATTGCAATTCCTATCAAAATGCCAATGGCATATTCCATGGAACTAGAATAATCCCAAAATTTATATGGAACCACAAAAGCTCATGAATAACTACAGCAATCTTGAGAAAGAAGAACAAAGTTGGAGATTGCACACTACCCAATATAGAACTAGACTACAAGGTCATAGTAATCAAAGCAGCATGGTACAGGTGTAAAAACAGACATATGGGTCAATGGAACAGAATGGAGAGCCCAGAAATAAACCCATTCCTATATGGTCAATTTATAATTGACAAAGGAGGCAAGAACATACAATTTTGACATTTTATCTTCCTCAAATGGCATTCTAAATGGTATATTTTGCACCTAAAACCATCTTTGCATTTCCTGAAGGCCCCTGGATAATTACAAAGGATTTGTTCTTTCACCTTGTAAAAAGAGAGTTGCTAGAGATAATTAGGTATATTTGATATGTCTTGAGTTACATAGGAAGTATTGTCAAATTTGAAGAGACACTTAGCTTTCCCTAGACTAAATATATATGGATAAAATGTCATTAATATAAATATTTAATAAATTATGATATTCCTAGAAATTTATCAATGCCTTATCTTTGAATGATATTTCCATTAATCAGAGACCTGGTTCTGTTTTTCTTGATATTAAACAAGCAATATAATGTTATCAGTGGTAATTTCAGTTAATTTTTAAATATGAACTTGGTCACAATTTAAATTCTTAAAATTGAATCTGATATGTTCCAGTCCAGTGTTTTTTAACTGAGAAATTGATAATTAGATAATTAGATCACTTATCTATGGAGTTTTTAATATACAGATGTTTTGTACATACCTTGGACTTGATATTCTTGATATATTTTTGATATCCACTCTTCGTTGCAAATAGAGCTAATTGTTACATTTATAGATATGTAGTCTAAAAATTTTTGGGATTGATTATTTTATTTTGCATGCCACAGAACAACTAAATTTCCTAGTTAATCACATTATTTTAATAATAAACTTTTGTTAGATCTTTGATTTTGAAAATCAGTAATAAGTTAACCACAGGCATTTTGTCTTTTGTCATTCACAGATAGTTTTTGTTATATTCTTTTTTTGTATTTTTATTGCATTTTTACCATTACTATTCATTGCCCTTATACTCCTCCCTGCAATCACCACACTGTTGTCTATGAGTCCTAACTTTTGTTATATTCTGATGCTTCTCTGAAAGGGCTCGGCAACAGCTACAGGCTGGAATATTTATCTTCAACAAAGAACTGTCTCAGAGACCCATGGAAAAGAACTATGCTGTTGGGTTCTTTTGGGCACAGGCTTTTGATGGCAACACTTAAACAACTTTGAGACCATACCAGTGGTCAGAGTCAGGATTCCCAGAACTCTAGTGGAAAATCAAGGGGTTCATGAGACTGGTAACCCAAAATCTAATGGAATAAGAATTACATAGGACTGAATGAAATGATGAAGGATGATTATAGGTTTTGTTAGAAAGATTGCTGGTACTTTAATGTTCTATTTTTCTGCATGTAAGCTATCTCTAATTAATAACAATTTAGTAGACTATGCTTTTTTAAAAAGAAATGAAACATTTATTTTTCTGTCCCTGCCTAATCTCTCTGTACTTCAGAAAGTCTTATTGAGTATTATTTTCATAGCAATATAGCTATTTGCATAGATTCAATTATTCTATCCTCCTTGTTAACAGAACATAATTGGAATCATTGGTTATGCAACCAAGACATTGTCTGGAATGTAATATTTGAGAATAAATTTCATTCAATGAGATATGACTAGCCACTTTTTTGGAGCTAAGATTGACTTTATGGAGTGAATGCTTACAAAACTCTCTTGGGAAACATTGCCTGCTACCTTGCTTACAAAGTTTCTAGCCTTACATGTCAGTAAGGAAAATCACCTCATGGCTGGCCAAGAAATCTTAGGATATTTTGGTGACCTTGAGAAAAGAGAGAGTCATCCAAATCTATATGTACTGCAGGTAAAATGTGATGGCATGCTCTTGGCTTGGCTTTCTGGCCTCTTGCCAGAGGGGATGGGGTTGGTGTACTGGGTGAAAGAGGTGAAGGGATTGAGAAGTACAAATTGGTAGTTACAAAATAGTCATGGGGTATAAAGTACAAGTGTAGGGAATATAGCCAACAATATTATAATAACTATGTATGGTGCCAGGTGGGTACTGGAAATATCAAGGGGACACTTTGTAATGTATATGATTATCTAACCACTATGCTGTACACCTGAAACCAATACAAAATAGTGCCAAAAATAAACTGTAACTGTAAAGTTAAAAAAGTAAGAATGAATGAATAAATGAATGAATGAAGAAAGAAAGAAAGAAAGAAAGAAAGAAAGAAAGAAAGAAAGAAAGAAAGAAAGAAAGAAAGAAAGAAAGCTGCCTCTAGCTAACAACAGCTACCATGAAAGGAACACCAACCTTCCCTCCAGTGAACCACCTTTGTTTCCTGGCATACTGCCTTCTCAGGTTTCAAATTCCATATCCTGGGACAACTCTAGACAACTACAAAGCACATCAGTGCCAAGAGCAATGGGCCCTAATACTTCAGCAATTTGAAGCCTAGAAAAAGACAAGAGATAGCAAAATATTGGTGAGGGTGTGGAGAAAAGCAAACCCTTGTGCAGTGTTGGTGGGATTGTAAATTTTGGTACATCCACTTTGGAAAAGAGTATGAAGGTCCCTCAAAAAATTAAAAATAGAAATACCATATGATCAAGCAATTCCACTTCTTGGTATATATCTCAAGGCAATGAAATCACTATTTTGAAGAGGAATCTGCACTCCCATGTTCATTGCAACATTATTCACAATAGTCAAGATATGGAAGCAACCTAGGTGTCCATCAACAGACGAATGGATAAAGAAAATGTGATATATGTGATACACATACACACATATTGAAATTCTATTTAGTCATAAAAAAGAAGGAAATCCTACTATTTGCAACAACATATGAAATTTGAGGACATTATGCTGAGTGAAATAAGCCAGAGAAAGACAAATACTGCATGATCTCACTTATATGTGGAATAAAAGAAAACCCATAGAAAAATAGATCAGATGTGGTTATCAAATCTGATAACCAAAGTTGGGGTAGGAGCAGTCTTGTGGGATTGAGCCCTTTACCTATGGAATCTGATGCTATCTCCATGTAGGTAGTATCAGAACTGAGTTCAGGTCTTGGGCACCCTGTAGATAGGTGTTTAGAAGTATCCCAATGTGATTTCAGTGAGTATTCCTCCAACAAATAATGATATTTAGAAACTTTATACATTTATTGGCTTTTTGGGCCTTTTCAAATCTTTTGCCCATTTTTAAAACTAAGTTTCTTTTCATTTACTTCTTTATTTGAGGAAAAATTGCAGAATACACAATCTTTTCTAGTATGCATTAAAAACTTATAAAAGGTGGCCTTATACTGGGTCATAAAACAAATCTCAAGGAAATGAAAACATACAGAGATTCTTTAATCAGTATATAGCTGTCTTAAAAATCAATATAGAAAGATAAGTAACCCCTTCCCTAAACTGTTTCTGGATTAGGCTTTAAACATCTTTCTAATACAATTGTCCCTCTCCTCCTATTGCAATAGTCACTCTTAATAGAGTCTTTCCTTACTAATTTCCATACATGTACTTTTTTTCCTGGACAAGACTTTCCAGTTACCAGCCTGCCTGTGTGCTGGGAAAATGAGGGCCCTTCCAGTCACCTTGCATCCCATCCTGGGGCTCTAGGGCTCTTCTGGCTACCAGCCAGTAGCCTGCCGGCATTATGGGGGAACCAATGGCTTTTCCTTTCTGCTACCATCCTTTCTGCATATGCTGATGCCTGGGTTCCCTTCCAGTTACCAACCTCTCCTTGAGATTTGGAACCTAGGGCCCCATCAGCAACCATTCATACTGTACACTGATGCCCTGGGTTTTTTTCCAGTCACTGGCCCACCTTTGAGCTCCAGACCCAGCTGTCCTTTCAGCCACTGTAAGACCCATGCAGTGAGGACCTGAGGGCCCAACCGGTCACCACCAAGCTGGCCTGCTGTGGAACCGAAACCCTTCTGGCCACTTGCCTGCTCCAGTGCTGTAGAACATGGAACCTTCCACCCGTGTTTTGATCTGGGGGGTCTTTCCTGCCACTTCCGTTTTTTGAGCTGGTGCCCCCTGCGGGCTCTTTGGATCACACGCGTGCCCCACCATTTAAGGTTCTGGAAACCTTCCAACCACCAGCCTGACCGCACTTTGACACTGGGGACTGGTGTGCTGGTCTGCTTACGCAGAGTTTCTTCCAGCCCCAGAGGCAGTGACAACTTGTTCCAGGGACCTGATTGCAGTGATAGCAGCCTCCCGATCCTGGTCACCCTGTGCCCTTACTGGGGCCTGCCGTCTGACTCCTGAAGTGGGGCAGAGAAGCTGGAGGATGCCAGAATGTCGAAAGGCAAGAGAAGGAACCTTCAGTGGAGGTGAGGTCCGCTTCACTGAGACATGCACATTCTGGGACCCCGCTCATCCACCGTGTCCCAAGTGAAGTAGAAGCTACCTCATGCAGACCACGACAGAGCAAGTCCTTGCTGGCCCAGCAGATAAGGGGAGTCCCGGGTGAGACGAATGAAAGACTCAGTAGCCATCAGATGGGCAGTCGGCCTGCTACCAAGTCTGCAGAGTGGGAGAGAAAAAAGATAGAACAACATGCTGTCTTTGGCCAGCAGGGAAAGCCCAACGTTTTGAAAGATGCACTGGCCACTTATAAAAGGCTTAACACATACAGTATAAAAAGGCTTCTCTCAATTTTTCCCTCAACCTTTTAGAAGACAACTTCAAATTTTTATTTCATCACATCCAGGCTTCTAGACCTAAAGAGGTTGCTGACATTTGATTTTAAAAAGTTAGAAATCATGGGTCTTATTATAAGTGACCTTTTGTTAAAAAAATAAATCTTATAAAACAAATGTCTGCTGGCATGAATTTTGGGAATGGAATCTTTAGGCCACTCCTAGAATGGACACCAGGAGCAACACAGGACATTGTTCAGTGGGTTAGAGTTGGAACAAAAGTCCTTGAGAAGAAAGAAAGGAAAGATATCATATTAGGAAGGTATTTTCATGTTAAAGCTGTTCTGTGTATGCATTTGATTCCTTTTTTATATGTACAGTTGATAAGGTTATGTCCTTTTTTGAGATATCTAATCGTTCTTAATGTCTCAAATTATCTGAGATGCAGAAACTATGTTAAAAATAGAGGTAGTAAAATAACATTTTGTTAATATTAAAATTAATATGAAATATTATCTTTTGGGAACAAAATAGCTAAACCTCCTCTTTGAGCTGTATTTTGTTTTGCTCTGTTTATATTACATAATGGACAAATAAATCTAATGTTGCAATATGTAGTATCTAGACATTTAAGAATTGCATTAATTCTTATCTGTATTAGTAAAATAACCTGTTTGCATACTTTGTGTTGAAGCTCATAGTAAAGCTTGTTTTCTGTAAAATACTTATGGGAATAAATTTGAATTTGTTCAACCACTTCTGAGCAGTATATTTGTGTATGCTTGTCCACTGGACTGGTGGTATAGAGGAGGAAGTGAGGAGGACATGGTTGAGGGCCAGGATGGTCACAGTTACAAGGCACCTTGTTACATGTGTGCAGTATTGTTTAATGATATTGTGTATAAAACAAATAAGTTCTTATTTTAGATAGCTAAATTTTCTAGATATTTAGAAATGGCCAATGTATTTAAAGTACGAATAAAATAATACTTCTGAAGAACTTTGAAAATATTGAGGGGAAATATTTTCTTTGGAAATGTAATGATAAACCACTTCTGTGAGCATCAGTATACTTCCAGAACTTCAGCACTGGGTTGAAATAGGTTGGAGAAATGCAAAGGGAAAATATTACTCCTCACAACTGAGTATATAGCTAACTATGTTAGATCTTTGAGTTAGGTCTATGAGTGAAATTATATGGTATTTGTCTTTCTCTGACTGGCTTATTTCACTTAGCATAATGTTCTCCAGGTCTGCCCATACTGTTGCAAAGTGTAAAATTTTCTTTTTTATGGCCAAGTAGAATTGTGTAAATGTCCCATAGTTGTTTTATCCACTCACCTATGTTTTCTGGGTTCCTTTCTGGTTCTAATTTTGTGTGCTGCGGAGCCCAACTTGGGGTTTAGACCCCACAGTTCTCAGGGGGAACTCCCCTGCCACTGAAATATCCCTCTAGAACTTCATCTGCCACTTGTGAGAGCCCAGTGAGCCCTCTTGCGTCTCCTCTGCACTCCCTACAGTAACACTGTGGTGAAGTGGTTTCTTCTGTCTGTCCTTGGTCAAAAGACTTCTCTCCAGCTGGTGTTCAGTTGGTTATACTGGATGATTTCTCTAGAATTTTGTTGTAATTCAAGGTTGGTCCTGGGAGGAGGTTAGTGCAGCTTCCACTTACTCCTCCACCATCTTGGGTCTCTGCATAAACAATTTTTGACCTTGAGAAAAACAAAATTGCATTTCTATGCTTATTAAGTATATTGTTTTGTTTATTATCAACATAGTCATGGTCTTGGGGCTTTGAATTGGTAAATACCTTCATATATGAAAAAGAGTGATGCATATTATATGATCTCAACCAGAAAAATGTGTGCTTACTTGTGTAAATGTACACAAACATGCACACACATGTGAACTAGAAGGTTAAGTAAAACTGTAAAATGTTTGTTGCTTTTCATGTCCTTTGTTTGTTGGGATTTTTGGTTTTCAATAATGCACATATTAACCTTTAAAAGTTGGGAAAATGTTTTTTTTTTTTTTAAATGTGATGTTTTTACTTCTTGAAGAAAATAGTAGTCCATCTTAGTATTTTGCCCCATCTTAATGATCAGATTTCTCTGAGTAAAGGCTTGTAGGACCCTATCTTTGTGGTTTGGTCATTTCACTAGGATTCGTATTAACATTAATAATACTTATGAATTGTCTTGGTACACAGTGAACATTTTCAGATCGAATACTTGGCCTTTTATTATAGAAAAACTCCCTTGCATCATATTCTTAAAACACTGATATTCCATGTACTCTATTCTTTTTTTACAGCCTTGCTTCTATGCCACTGATTCACTTCTTGGTAGTAATGTTTTTGCTCTTTGCTACTTTGCATGCATAATTTCTGTGTATTTTCTCCTCTATTTAATTTCTTCATTCTGGAAGTTCTCTTTTAATCTCGTTCTGTTTTTATATCATCTTATAACTCTTCATTTCATAGATGCAGGTTACTTTTTATTTTCTTGAAATTATGAAGGGTTGTCTAAACTTTCTTCCTTTCTTTTTTTAAGGAACACACTTTTAAAATGTACTCCACTCCTCTCTTTTTCACCTGATTTTTTTTCTGTCTGCCTGCCTGCCTTCCTTCACTCTTCCTCCTCACTGTAGAGCCTCTTTCTCTTCCTTTTATTAATTCTCTTGTTTCTTTCTCATCCTCTCTTCTTCTTTTATAATTCTGCATAACTCATAGTTTATTTCACCTCCTTGTCTATGACTCAGAATATGAATCATATTTCTTTGAGGAATACATATATACAGGTATTTTTAAATGCTAGATGGGCGAATTTTCTCTGGGTCTGCTTCCTGGCATCGATATGATGTGATGGGGCTCCTTTTGCCTTTCTTCACTATCTACCTGAGTATGTATGAATCTTCCTCTTAGACCATGAGCTAAAGGGCTGACAATAGATGGACAGAAAAAATGTTACAGCTTGGTTAAACTACTAGTGCAGTTTGAGAATTTCTCTTTAAATCATGTCCCACATTTTATCTCTTCCATTACAATAGGTTCTATGGGGAAACTTTTTACCTAAGTTCTATAAGAAGGCATCTCCATGCCTAAAATGTGCATTTTATATTTGGATATATTAGCAGGATTTTTCTTTTTTGTTTATTTATTTATTCACTCTTATACACCTTTCTTTCTAAAAGTGAAGCCTGGAATTTCACAGCCAATATAATCCAAATTATTAAATTATATTCTCTAAGGTTGAAATCTAAGTTTTAACCCACTTCCAAATAGTTTTAGGGCTAATTACGTACTCTTTCACTTTAAGTTCTTTTTATTCTCTTCAGTTTTTTGCAAGAAATTTTGTTTTGTGCTTTCATGTACACTACCATTTTCCCCAGTTATGTATTTGTCAGCAAATGTTACTGTGTGCCTTGTACTAAAAGCTACATATATAGAATGCTTACAATATGTCAGGCACAGATCATTGCATAATTTTGTTTTAAGAGACCGATGACTTTTCAAGTTTTTTCAAAGGAAGGAGCAGGCTCAGAGAGTTAAAAAATTATCCTACTTGTAGACCAACTAACCAAGATTTTATCTTAGGTTTACTTGTTTAAAGCTGGTGGGATTTTTGTTTGTGTGTGTTTTTGTTTGGTTTGTATGTTTGTCTTTATGACATACTGCATGTCTGGTTGTTTTTATGACACAGAGATCAAAAATATAATCTTTGCTTGATTTCAGAGATATGGTTCAAGGGCTTTGTGTAAGTAACATCATCAATAATATCAGTTCACCTATGGTTTGTTCTCATGAGCTTGCTAATACATTTTAATTACACCTGTTCACCATGTATGCTTTCTACCTCAAATGAGTATTAGATTTTTGAAGGCAAGCATATCTCTGTAGAATCCAGTGTAGTGCTTCACATCTGAATCCATCAAAGATTAATGATGCTTAACTGACATGAAAACTCCAGAGTGAGTTCTGGATGATGCACTGAAGGCAGCACAAATGGTTTTTTGTCCTATATAAATGTTTAAGCTTGTCTCTCAAGAGGTATGGAGCAAGTATATATCATAACCCTCCCTAATTCACTTTGTAGTTGTATCAACTAAGGATAGCCACAAAAATACAGGAAAATTGTTACTTTTGTGACTTAATTTTTAAAACTCTATTGTTTTAATTAATTAAAAGATGTTTAAATATGTGTGAAGTAATTATGAAATGCATAATACAAAATATGCTGAGTTTGGTGTAGAGCCTACTAATTAAGCTCCAATTTCTCTTCTTCCCAGCGGAAAACACTAAAATAATAAATCCATGTATTAACAAAGACCTGCCTTCATTTCTGGCCTGAATCATGGAATAGCAGTATGAGCATAGATTCTGTATCACTTGGGCAATTAAAATGTATTCCTTGTTCTAAATAAAATCATTCAAGGGATATTTTATTGAAACAAAAATATTTTAGTGGTTATAATGTATGATTCAACAATTTATATTTCTATACATAATATTATTTTGGATATTTGCTAAATGTATTTTAAAATTTTTATTTAGTGTTGACAGCACTGAAATAACAGTGCTTTAAATTTTGTAAAATTCTTACTTGTGCTTAAGCAGATTTGTTTATATTTATCATGAAAAAAACTAAGTGTTTTCTTGCCCTGTATGATTCTGAAACGTTGGTCACCATTTCTTGAGTTAAATAAACAAAATCTTGACAAATCTCGCATTTAGTTTGCCTATTAAGATAGTTTTGAGCTGATGGTTGAGATCAATAATACACCTAAAAACATTCTTGCAGTGGCTGTAGATCTGAAAGGAAGCACATAGTTATCAACATAAGTAACTCTCTGTGATGTTCAACAAAATAATCCTTGGTACGAATGTTGTTGGTTTGGGCATTAATAATGTAAAAATATGTTTTTAAAAACCAATGAATGACACATTAAAATTTAAGTGCCAACTAATCTTGTTTTCTCTGTAACTTATCCAATTATATTCTTCTGTTTTTATCACAGCACCCTCTACATATTCAATAGCTATGGAATTTTAAAAATATTGTATCTGATAATTTAATTATAATTTTCTGGTGTATGTTTACTAAACATTTTTATGAATAACCTATTCATAACATGAAGGGTGTAAAAACAGGATGTTAAATGGAGCTATTTTAGTTTTATTTGTGTGTGAGGCCTCAAGATATTGTCAATAACTTCCTATTCCCAAATTAGGAGAACATCTATGCAAGATTTGTAAAGCAAGTATATAAATACCATTTTGCTCACTGATTTTAGTGTATAAACAAGTAGAGATTGCAGAAGCAAGGGTATTAGAGAGAGAATTTCATGAGTAATTAGTAAGGCATTTTCTTTTACCCCTAGTGGCAGGACTGAAACTCTGGAGGTCCGATTATCCATAGTGAGTCAGATAGTGGTGAAGAAGTAGGCTGCAGGGTGGACTGAATCAGGGAAAACAAGTTCTGCTTCCCTAGAAAACCTCATAGATATTTTTCTGATGACTTTTTCCCACTGTTCATGGGATTGGAATTGGAACCATTTTATATACTACCTTAAAGAAAGTGTTGCAACCCAGCAGCGTTCACCCACCTGGCTCTGCAGATAGCCAATTATGCTGACACTGAATGCAGTGAAAGAAAATGACATTTACTGTATAGAACTACACAATGGACAACGGACATCTTTTGCTGGAAGAATCTGAACTCCCTGTTGGTTTTCAGACAAAGGGTTTGTAGAGCAAAAATCATCAAACATCATGAGTAAAGGTTTTGGGGTCATGGGCAAAACTGATTTGCCAAGAGTGAGGTAGGGGTTGTAAATCATGAAGTCAGCTTTGCATCCCTGTCTGGTTTCATGGGGATGTGGCCAGAAGTTGTTCCACTTTAGGGTTGTATTTATTTATTTATCCCACAGTCTAACGGGTCCTAGGGTAGGCAATTTCTATATTGGTTATTATGGTGCTACATGGCTTCCTTCTTGTGGTTGTTAGCACAAACTGGCATATAAACCCATGTTTTTTAAAAAGAAAAAATATTTTTTAAGGAGTCTTAACTCCTCAGTTTTAAGGATAACACCTAAAAACAGGGTATTCCATAGGAGCAGACACATATGTTAAACTTAATGAACCAGAGATTAAATACTGAATCTTTTAATTGGAAGACTAAAGTAATAAAGCTCTAGATATAAATGAATCTTCATTATCCTTCTAACCAAGAAACTGGTAGATCTTCAGAACCCAAAAGTACCTGATTGTACTTGACCAAGTGTTCAAAATTGCCCATTTACTAACTTCCACGTTGTCCTGGCCAAACTTTAGTTAGACTTCTCCCCTCACATCAGCCCCTGAGCTCTGGTTGCTCCAGAGCATTAGCAAGCTCTAAAAAGTAGAACATGTGCCCTTATCAGCTTCTCCTGGGAATCAGCTGACCATTTCATGACCCACTTCCTCTCAAATGCCACTGATCATTTCCCCTTGCTTGTCTAGGGTCCCCTTAAAAGATGAATCTTGTCTCTGCTTGCCCTTCCTTTACACTATGGGAAGAAAAATTTCTTGTTTGATTTTGAGACAGATTTCTGAGATTGGAAAGTTCTTACAATTGTAACTGTATTTCTAATTAAAGTCACTTCTTATCATGTGAATGGCCAAACATATTTCTTATAAATAATATCATAGTCTAAAATGAGATTGTTGTGCCTTTTGGTAGTTAGCTAAGGTTTTCTTTGTTACAGGTACTGAGGTGGTTAAGGAGAAAGGAATAGGGAAACAAAAAATGTGACATATGAGGCAAAGCAAGTGAATAGTTGTCAGATTTCTGAAATAGATGTTCTGTCGATAGGCAGTTGCAAGAACGTACATATTCCAGTTCAAATTTAGCAAGGAAAATGGACAGTTTAAGAAAGCAGTTTCATGTTTAACAGAAAGAGTAGTTGCTTTAGCCAAGAGGCTTGCAACTGTTGGTGTAAAGGTAGAAAAAACATTTTAACTCTTTATAACCTATGGACCTAAATGGTTTCATGAAAAGACTATACCTTTGTCTGGGTAGCTTCAACAAAAGTTCTGTAAATGTTGCCTGTCATTGGCCCACCTTGAATCAAGTGCTCTGAAATATTTACTCTGGACTGAGAGATAAAGAAGCTTCATTGACCATACCTGTCATGTGCCCATCTTCGGAGCAGGGACACTCAGCCTCACCTAAGCCATGTAGTCTCATTAATAGGGAAGACATGGTTCTCCATTAACAACCCTGATGTCCACTGAGAAGGAATAAAGCATCTCTAACACCTGTAACCTGGTAGCTAGCCATGATCTTCTCTTTATGAGTATGAACAAAAATTATGAGCATACCAGCAGCAGAGGAGGTCAGTCTTTGTCCATGATAGAGCGAGGCGAAAACATGGCTACCCCATACTCAGGTCTGAGATCAGACAAAAACAAGAACAGTGTGAAAACCACAAAATTGTCCAAGCTTGCTCCTGTCCCAGCTTGCAAGATGGCTGTTTCTTCTTCATGAATTATAAACCTACTTCATTTATTACACTTCTTATATAAAAATTATTAAGATATCCAGTCAGCAAATTGCCTCTCTGCTTTCTGACAGCACCCAAACCAAACCAAATCTCTACTTCCTTGAAAATTCACCAAAAGTACCACAAATCCAAATCCTAAACTAAACTCCTCCTAACACCATTTTGTTTTCACGCCACCCTGATGTGCAGGCTTCTTTGCTGCGGCAAGGAATCAACCCAGGTATCTTCTCTGATAGTCTTTGTCTGGTAAACATCAGCAACACTAAACTTAAGCTTGGGAACTCTTGGCTTCTTTTCAATCACCAATGCTTTTGTACATGGAGAAAACTGAGAAGCATTTATTTATGCTGAACAAGAATGAGAAGCCCTAAGGTGACAGAACACAGATGGTGTCATATTCATGACAGTACAAAGATGCTACTGGTATTCCGTTCCAGTTGGTATTTTCTTCAACTTGTAGTGCTGTAGTTTCCGAAGCAATCCAGTGTTCTCATTGAGATAGACTGAAATGATGAACTATTGCTTGAGAGTACATGAGAATAAGACAGAGAGTCAGTAAGCAAAATTATTTTTCAAAGCTTTTGGAAATTTATTTTCCAAAAACAATTATTGATTTGCATTTTCAAAGGCCCTGGTAGAAAAAGAAATAAATAAGTAGTTTTTTAAAAAAGCATAACATTTCATTTACTAACTTATCTTCCCTTTGTCAGAAGACATCTCTACCTAGAGGTATTGACTGTGATCCCGTTGTTTCTCAGATATTCAAGGTGTTCCACAGTTTGAACCGTATTGCAAACCCATGATATTTCATTTCATTTCTCCTTGCACCCCTTCCTTCAAGGTTATCGCTAAGGGGAGATGTAAATTTGAGCAAAAAGGTTAATGGCTGTTAATAGCTAAATGGCTTTCCTTTTCAGGGGTTAAATGCTATTACAAAAAATAACTCCTGGCCTCTGTTGCAGATGGTCTGAGTTTTAATTCTATTCTTGTACTTTAATGCACAGGCTTTGCTGGGCAAGTCATTTATTCTCTCTGAGCTATAATATCTTTATCTAAAAATGTTATATTCGTTTTAGTACTCATTGAGGGTCTTTGATATTTTCAGGCCCACAGATAACCACTGAGTTCACAACTATGATCTCGAATTTGATAATCTCACAGTTCTTTTGTTCCTACCCTACAAAATTGTTATGAAATTCATATTAGACCATTTATATGAAAACATTTTGACAGTTATGTGTTACAATTAGGATGGTAACCTGTGGAATACTCCCTTTATTATGTTCAACCATGGGAAAAAGAAAGAGTGGGAAATTCAGGGAAAGAAATTGGCTAATGAATGAGAAATCTTCGGTTAGAGATAACTTGCTTGATGATTTTAAGTTACAAAGAAATTACTGCCCAAACTGAAGGCCGAAGGACTGTTTTCTCCATAGTTTTATTCATTAACATGTAAACCAAAAAGCTATTCTTTCCTTTCTGTCCATATTAAAGTACCTTATTGTTTTACTTTTTTAACATTTTTTAGAATTTTTATCTTGATTTGAGAGAGAAAGAAAGAGAGAGAGAGACCAATTTGTGCTGTTTCACTTATTTATGCATTCATCTGTTGGTTCTTGTATGTAACCTGACTGGGAATTGAACCTGCAGCCTTGATATATCAGGGCGACACTCTCACCAAATGAGCTACCCAGCTAGGCAAAGTGCCTTATTCTTTCCTTTTAGTCTACAACACCAATATGTTGTAGAGAGAGACAAATGGAATAAAACATAATCCCATGTTAGTTTTCTATGTTGTTAAACAAATTATTGCTGAGTTAGCAGTTTAAAACAATACACAGTTATCTCAGAGTTTCAGTGGGTCAGAAGTCCAGGTCTGGTTTAGCAGGGTATTCTGTTTAGAGTCTCAGAAGACTTCAGTTGTGGTGTTGACTGAGCTGCATTGTAATCTGGAGGCCACACTGGGGAAGAATCTGCCGCTAATATCATTTGGGCTGTTGACAGAATTAATGTCCTTGCACTTGCATGACTGAGGGCCCTGGGGTTTTGGGGGCTGTCAACTGGAAACCACCCCTCAGGTCCCAGAGGCTACCCACAGTTCCTTGCCATGGGGACTTCTCTATCATGACCATTTACTTCATCAAGACACTCAGGAAGGGCCCTCTCTTCTTTTAAATGACCTTCACTTGATCAAATCAGGTCCACCAAGGATAATCTCCCTTTTGATTAATTTAGTATGGGCTGATTTGGGATCTTAATTACATCTGCAAAGTTCCTTTACCTTTGTCATATTCTATGGCTAAAAGCAAGCCACAGGTCCTGTTTCATACTCGAGCGCAGGGTATTAAACAGGGCATGAAATACAAAAGGATAAGAATCATGGGGGTTTACCACAGCCCTCTAAAAGGATCAAAGAGAATATATTGTTTTTAAAAAATCTAAATTTGTTCTTTTAAAAAACAAATGCACTATACCATTTCCTTAACTTCACAGTTCTTTTTGTTTTGTTAGCTGCTTTAGGAAATAAATCTGTATCCCTCCAGGGAAGATAGGCAGTGCATATGAGCAGTGAATGGGGAGAGTATGAGGGCTAGGTTTGTGATATTACCAATAATAACACTGAACAATTAACTATGTGCCATGGATTCTACATAATTATTTCATTTAATCCTCACAACAACCCTCTGAGGTAGGTACTACTAGTATATAAAGGAAAATTTGATCATTTGGAAGAGCTATGTAAGAATGCCTAGTAATATCTGTGCCCTCGGTGCTTATGTGGTGTGTATGTAATTGCTCAATCCAGGTTTGTTGAACTAATACTCTGAAATAGTTATGATGAACATTAGACTCTATAATATTTATGTAGACATTAAACCAAAGGTTCTTGACAAGTTGTAAACAAACAACAGCAAGCTGGTTGTTAAATGTTCCAGCTTTCTAAACTCGATCCTGCTTTTTCACTTGTTAAGAACTTGAAGTAATACTTCAGCTTCCTATATCCTCAAAAATCTTCCCTTTGAAGTAAAGATTTGAAACTAGATCATGTATAAGAGTTTATTTCCATTTAAGTAAAGCATGTTCAAAATGCAAGGTAAATTTTTCATACGGAGTCCATCTAATAACCAAAAATATGTCTAAATACATTAAACGCATATATTTATAGTAAGGATAAATATAGGTGAATAGAGTTCATATTTAGTCAAGGGTTTTGCTACAAGACAGACTTAGGTTCACATTCCAGCCCTAAAACTTATTAACTGCAACTAACTTTGTCTCTGAGCATCAGTCTCCTCCCCTGTGAAACTGAGAAAGGAGAATTACCTTAGCAACTTATCTTGGGAATCGGTTAAGATAACTTGTCATTGATGTTGCTCACTTTGTCTTTTCATCTGGAAAAAAAATTGAAATGAAAAAGAACAATCTATAAACAAGGCCAAATGAATTTAATCTTCATATTTCAATTCAAACTTTGAAAATATAAACTTCTTAAATTTTTCTTTGGATGTTTATAAACATATAATACCCCACAGTAGAGGTGTGTGTGGGTATGGATGTGTAAACCTATTGTGTGAATAAAGAAGTTCCCTTGTTAGCTGAATGAATCTTATAAGTTGGGAGACCTGAATGTGAAATGTCTCCCTTGGTGGTTATAAAAGAAAGTCATGTGTACATTTCTGAATGTTCCATTACACACACTTTAATTGCAGTGGTATTTTAATTGCACAGTGATTGCAGTTTTATAAGCAAGACTTAAAAAAATAGTCCATGCTATACTATATTGAATGAAGCATTTCAGCATTTAAGAAGATGATATAAATAAAAGTTGCAAACTACATTAAGCTCTTTTTATAAGGTGATTGCTCTTTAATTCCATCTTCACTGCCCATAGGCTGAAAACAGTTGGAAAATGAACACTTTAATTGACTAACATGGGAGATTTTAACACTTACTTGCAGCGTTGAGGGAAATCAGTTTCTGTGCATCTTTTGAACTAAGCGAAAATCTCTATCTAGAGCATTCCTATTAAGTGGCCATCTTATCAACCTTGCTTTTATATGTTTCCTTCTAATTTCTTTGTAGGATACCCTTGCTCATATAATAAAAGATAAGCATAGATATGTTATACTTTTAGGATTAAGTATGGACTCTTTGATCATTCCTTTGTGGCTATTCCGGTTATTAGGAAAATATGGTTGAAAAATTACCTTTTTAGAAATCTTATGACCACAATATCTGCTTTGTACTTACCCATACTCTTTCATTATTGCTTTCTTTTCTATTTTTTGTCCAACTATACTCAGAGAAATTAATATCACCATGAAGAACACACTGATTCAGACAGATTTATTTGAAGAAATTACGAAGTCTGAAGATCATAGCAGCTGTTTTTCATCTAAGTTCCCAATATACAGGACCTCTTTTTGAACAAGTGGCATATTTATGAGGCTTTAGCCATCAGATTCTGTCAGGATTTAACCAGCTTTACTGAAAGACAATACAATAAATAATTTTTGGAACCATTTGGGGTTTTTTGTTTGTTTTAAATTATTTTTCAATTACAGTTTACATTCAATATCATTTTGTGTTAGTTTCAGGTACACAGCATAGTGGTTAGACAACATATACTTTACAAAGTGACCCCACCCTGATATTTCTAGTACCTACCATACACAGTTATTACAGTATTATTGACTATATTTTCTATGCTGTATTTACATCCTCATAACTATTTTGTAACTACTAATCTGTCCTTCTCAATAACTTCACCTTTTTCACCCAGTGCCCCCACCCCTTCCCCTCTAACAACCATCATTTATTCTATCTATGAGTCTGTTTCTGTCCTGTTTGTTCACTTACATTCATTTACATTATTTTTTAGATTCCACATATAAATAAAATAATACGATATGTGTCTTTCTCTGAATGACTTCACATAGCATGGTACATTTTAGGTTCATCATCTTGTCACAAATGATAAGATTTCACTCTTTTTCATAGCTCAGTAATATTCCATTGTATATATGTACCACCGCTTCTTATCCACTGGTTTATTGATGGGCATTTGGGTTACTTCTATTTACCATTAAAGAGATGCCAAGCCTTAGTAGTTTCACAGAACATTTCTAGCAAAACTTCAGAGAGTATAAATCTAATGATTTTAAACTACAGAGAGCATGGAGAACAGGGACAGTTCCATATTCTTTTTACATATCTAGCATAATTTTTATGCCTATTATTCCTTACTCTCGCCTAACCCCATTGGCTAGTACTATAATAACACTGCAAAATAATTAAGGTCTTTACTAACATATTTCATGATATTAATTAGTGAAGTGGGAAATATTTATATTATATATATATAATTATTTCTGTAGGTATACAAATGAATTTTGTAAAGCTCAAAACCAGTCTTAATTTGAGAAAGGAAAAGGTACTTTTTTTAGAGAGAGAGGGGAATGGAGGGAGAAAGAGAGAGAGAGAAACATCAATGTGAGAGAGAAACATTGGTCGGTTGCCTTTCTTATGCGCCCTGACTGGGGCCCAAACCCGTAACCCGGGCATGTGCCCTGACTGGGAATTGAACGCGTGGCCTTTCACTTTGTAGACTGATGACCAACCAACTGAGCCACAACAGTCAAGGAAATTATTATTTATTAAAATCTATTTTATTTATTTGTTTGTTTTTATTGTTGTTCAAGTACGGTTGTCTCTGTTTTCCTGCCAGCACTTTCCCCTGCTCTACCCCATTTCCTGCCCTCAATCCTACCGTCCTTTGGCATCGTCCATCTGTCCTTTACATACGTTCCTTGACAACCCATTTTCTTCACTTGTTTACTTTTTAGTACTGTCCTTATGTCACTCATTAGTAATAATAAAAACCCACTAAACAATAAAAAACAGGGAAATGTAATAACATGAAAGTTACAGAGAATGTAATATGTAACATGTGTAACTTTAGTAATATGTAACTTTAGAAGACTCAAATCCTAAATGAAAGAATGCAGAATAAAAATTCGAGGCAATTTTTTTGTTTATGTTGACACAGATCTGAAAGTTCACAATTCTTTGTATATATTCTGTTGGGGAAAAAAGAAAGCAAATAAAGAAACAATTATTTCCAGTCCAATGTGGCAATATCAAATCATTTTAAATGCACATATTTTTAATCTAATCATTTCATGTATGTATCTTGCACATACATTTAAAAACATGACTGAAACATATGTAAAATTATGTCAAATGTTTGTCATTTTAATGTTATTAATTAATAACAAAGTCCTGGAATGGACCTAAAGGTTTTGTAGTCATAGTCTGGTTTAAACAATTGTAATGAAAAATAAATAAAAATTATAATAACTGCAATTATAATATTAGATATTAAAAAATGAGAACCCTGTCTTTATCTGCTGATATTGAAACATATAAAAGATGTTCCAAGAAAACATAAAACAAACTATACACATATGCTCATATAAAAAGTATGTATAATGTTCATTTAAGTAAAATATTTTGAAAATATGGAGATATGCTTGGGATATTTCTGGATGGTTCACACGAATCTTTATAGTGGCCTCCTGTGAGGAAAGGAACTCTAGATTTATATATGCAACTTTGTGTATTTAGGTTTTTTCCCAAATAAAATACCTTTATAAGATATTCAGAAGTTTACTTGTGTGAATTTATATAGTGCAAAAATACTTTCTGAAGCAAAGGAATGGTTATAAAATATAAATACACTTTAATATGTTGTTCGACAATGTTTTCTGAAGAAGAAACACATGAAAAATTGAAACTTTGCTTGGTAAATAACAATTCTGAATATACCTTCGAGATTCTTCTTCTGAAGGTTTAGATGCCAATACGTATATGCAATTTTTTTATTCATTGAAAATTTTATAAACATAGGAATATTTTCAATTTCTGGCAATGTCATAAAACACTGAGCTGCTTTTAATGAATTGGAGGACAATTACTTGCCTACAAAGGACCTTATTACTTTTTAAATCAGTTGTGTGCCATTAGATTGCCTTGGTCCGTTCTCCCTTCTTCTCTCACTGTTTTCCTTCTCTTGCCAGCTAAAAGTGAAACTGGATATGCATGTTGAACAAACGCAATTGGAACACAGAAGATTTTTGATTAAATGCAAGACTGAATTATACTGCTTCATGTTGAACTTAGATTTAAATATCACTGTTTACTCTTTAGTAACATTTCTAGCAATTACCACAGTTGGAGTAGATGCAGACATTGCCTGAGGTAATGTGTAAAATAATTTCATAGCAAGAACTTCAGTCTAATTATGTATAGAAGTTTATAAGAATGTTTTTAATATTCTTTTTGGTTTGAGTGATGACTTAATTTGAAAATGACAAATTTAACAGGAAAAGTTAACAATGACTAGAGAAAATCTTCATCAATTAAAACAAAGAAAAATTATTGAGAACATCAATTTTAATATGAAACGGGCAGACCCACCTAAACTTTATCATCATTAACTTAATGAACAAAGGACTTGATACACTGTGATCTCTAAAGTAAATAAAAAGGACATATTCCTATCCCCTGTTATTGTGGATATGGAAGTAAGTCATCATTGTAAAACCAAAGGTAAGGGATGAATCCTTTTAAATCACTCATCAGTATAGTAATTAGGGGAAATTTAGTATATACAAATATATGCATTTGTTTGGGATGACAACATACATTTAATATAATCATCTTTTTATGTTGAATTATTCTGCAGAGGTGTCATACTTAATTCATCAAAATAAAAAGGAAATGGCCGCTACTGTGAAGACAGTTACATTTATGGTTACAGATAATGTATGATCATGAGTATACAAGTTAACACTTCAACTAATACATACATGCAGTTTTGGCCCATTGTTGTGATAAAATTACGGAAGACAGAGTGTTAGTTAGGCTTTCAGTTAAAACTTTTAATTATCTACCAAAACACAATCTAAATCTTTGTCAATGAAAACAATGAAAAATTATTGAGAACACCTATTTTAATATGAAACAGGTAGTTCTGGTTAAGCTTTAATATCACTAACTTATGAACAAAGGACATGAGGGCATTTGTAAAAAGAAAAGAAGAAGGAGGAAATATCTTACCTTCTTTATTTGTCCTTTTTCTGACCACTAAATATTAGATGAATTTCAGAGAGAGTGAATATATGATGAATGAAGAAGCATAAGTTCTTTCTATTCTTTCGATGTGTGTTTTGTAAGAGAATAAAGCTGTGATTATATTGGGGGAAAACACTAACATTGAATAAGGTAAATATGATTATTTGTCCATAGTTTGTCATTAACATAAATCCTTTAAATCTGCAAGGAACTTAACTTTTCTTGGTCTCAATTTCTTCATTTGATATATTACTTGGAGAAATCCTCTTAAAAGTCAATTTTAGACTTTTTCCAGATATAAAATTGTATGATGCTCCTTGTAATTCTTTATTTATGCCTACAAAGTCTACAAAAGTGTAGCACAAAATATATTCAATTAGAGGATCTATTACAAAGCATTATTAGTGAGTCATGAATACATCATTTAAGGCCAATGTAAACTTCACTTTTTCACTCTATCTTTCAGTGCATACAGGGTCTACTACTTCAGCTGCACTTCCCTCTTCCTTTTTTCTCTATGGTTCCCTCAGTGTTGTCTTTCCTCACACATCAGGATCAAAGTCCTTCAGAAGTGTCACAGGACTCCCTAGGTTCTGGATAACAGTCCTGGCTCTTTCTGGGAAAGGCAAATAGATTCTAACTCTATATTTCTCAAGGGGTTTTAGATCCTTTAAATTTTTCAGAATAGGCAAACCTACCTTTCTTTTGCTAATATGGACAGCTACTGATAGCATAACCACAAAACCCAATTTTCTTTTATCTCTGCCTCTTTCACAGAGGAAGTGAACTCAAGAGAAAATACCATACTGCAACAGAGAATTTCATGGAGGTCTCACCGTATTACTTGACTACTCACCAGTTTGAAAAGTTCTCTAGATCCATTGATTCACAAGAAAAATATTTGGACCTCCTGTAGCTTCTGCTGAGTTATATTTTTATGTTATATCTTCATTTATTTTATTAAGAACTTATATAAAGGAGGCCATATAAAGAAAAAAGAGGAGTTCTCTACAGAACCAACCGCTTAAGTCATGAAAACAAGCGTCTCACAATATGCACCTTCAAGAAGTTTGTACTCTAATTAGAAGGATATGACATGGCATAGGTACAAACAGTAAGATAACTAAAGAAAGTGTATACCAAAAATGAGGAAGAAAGCACCTTGACACTTCAAGGTCAGTAAGATCACAGTGGTTTCCTTAAACATTCTTTGACTTATAAGGGAGCAGCATTCCAGTTTCCAAGCTCCTCGACTAGATTTCACAAGTTTCTTAAGGGCAAAAAATTACCTCATTTCCATCACCCTGCTTCCTCAGCATCTAGCAGTGTCTCATGCGAAAGATGGCCTGAATCCTTGCCCATTGATTGAAACAAGCAGCAATAGTATACCTATTCCACTGTGTAGGGGGAAGGTCTGTAGGTTTGCTGCTTATTTTTTTATTGAAAAGATCCTTATGGCTCAGGCTCTTACTCCAAGCCATGACCACACAAATCAAGCTAAAATTAATAGCCCCAAATCCCCATGGAAAACAGCTCCTGGAATATATTTTAATAAAAATATTTCATATTGAGAGAAATTTCTGTCAGGAGTTAAATTAGACACATAAAATACTAAGAACACTGGATACATCAGCATTTGTATGAAGAGCTAGGTGGTGTGGGAAGACACTTAATTTCTGAAGATTCTTCTTGTACAGAGTTAGAAAGTGCTTGAATTTAATCTCTGATAAAGTCTAAGCACTTCTTTAAGATATTTTCCCCCAGGGAAATATATTTTATTAAACGGGCAGTCCAGATGTGACTTAATGAGTAAGGGTAAATATTGATTTCAGAGTTAGAGTATATGTGTTCAACAAAATTTTAAATAAAAATTCACTTAAATTAGTTCAGCAAATGTTTACTCCACATCTATATAGAATTTACTAGGCTAGATGAGTGATTATTAGAAAGAAGTAAATGAAATGTCAAAGCAATACCCTATATATTAGTGGGAAAAACTTATTAACATTTAAAATTTAGCCTTTCTCTAGTAATGTTGCTTTGCTAAAAAATATGCTACAGGTTTCCTCATGTCTTATTTATTTGTATGTTACTGGGTTTTTAAAGGAATAGAATAACATACGTGCTCTGTTACTTTTCTTTACTGTTTTTCTTACTATTTAATTTTTTAAATCCTCACCTGAGGACATTTTATTCCATTGTTCTTTTGGTTTTGTTCTTTTTTTTTTTTTTTTAAGAAAGAGAGAGAAACATATGTGTGAGAGAGGAACATTGATTGGTTGCCTCCCGTACGCATCCCTACCAGGGCATGTGCCTTGACTGGGAATTGAATGGGCAGCCTTTCGCTTTGTGGGATAATGCCCAACCAATTGAACCACACCTTCCAGGACTACTCTGAGTTCTTTTTTTATGACTAGTGATAAATTCACATTTATACCTCACCACGTGGAGAGCAATTTTTTACATCAGAGTGACCTTGGAAAAGTTACCCATTTTTGCTTTTATTTTCTTTACCTCTAGTAAGTGCAGTTGAGCTAGTCAATCTGTAATGTTCAAACCTGCAATGTAGGTGTGTGTCCTGACTGGGAATGAAACCAGCAACCTTCTGGTGTATGGGACAACGCCCCAACCAACTGAGCCACACTGGCCAGGGCTTTCTTACTATTTTTAAAGTAATCTTCATAGCACTTTTTTCAGAAGACATTTTGAATATAAAAAAAGAAGACACATATGTAGTAATATTTTATATCCACAACCAAGAAATTTTAAAACTTATTGAATTCCTTGCCATTTTGCTGTTGTTAACGCACCTCTCGGCAAGACATAGAAATTTACCTTATGAATCAAATTCTCTGTTCTTTGCAGAAGCCTAGCATGGAGACCATTTCAAATTCGTGGTTCCATAGTTTTAAATATTTGATGTTCAAGAATATTTCCTGCTGACTGAATAACTCTCACTCAAAAACTTGGAAGAAAAAAGTGGAAGAGACAAACTGAGGAAAGGAAATTGTTCTTAAAATACAACTGGCTGAATTAAATTTACTCAATTACAGATTGCATCTTGAAATATAGTTTTCAGCAGAGACAATAATATTGTGATGATTTAATTTTACATGAGATTCTAACTTATTTCATGTGTAAAATAGAAAAATATTATAATTATCAAGAAATATGTTAACATTTTAATCCTCTGGGAGACAGACTGTGTCATAGGGAAACTTTGCAGTGACAGAAGGGCTAGAAGAAAATTTGAAGGTTATCTTTTTAATGCAGCAGTAATTAAGTGGGCAGATGTTTTAATTGTGGCACAATTGACCTACTTTTCCACAAGCTAAATTTTTTTGCCTATATGGACATGGCCAATGACCTACTTTTCTCAATTTTACCAGTAATGTATACTAACTCACAAAAGTGAAAAGTAATATACATATTATGATAGGTAATATGCAGTCAAAATGATGTATGATATTTAGCAATCACTCTTACTTATTTTTCCTTACATTATGGTGCAAACATACTTCCTATAGGCAATTTTATGTAGATTCCTAAATTTAATCCAAATATATGGCAGAAAGGCAATCTTGTGAACACACATACACACACTTTGATTTTGATTTTGTTTTTATGTGTTAATTGAACATTTTAAACATAGTTTTTGAACCTGTCTTCTCTTAGCTGGACTCGTTACGAAGATGACATAAATTTACTGTTTCTTCTAAAATTTTCACGGATGAGCTTGAACCCAAGTCTTAGGCACAGTTGTTTGTGTCTTCTTTATGTGAAATAGTTCACTATTAGATTTTTATATTGATATTGACCTCAACATGAATATTTCTTGGGCTACTTACTAATGTTCATTCTCTACAGGACATTCAATATATTTTTGTTTTTATTTTTGTTTAATTCTTCTGTATATTCATTCATACCTATATGGCATTTGTACATAGTACATAAATTCACTAAAAATTTGTATTAAGTATTTACCCTGTGCTGAACACTTTGCTTTTGTGGACAAACATGACTGTCTTGTAATGGATATCGAGATACTTAGAATATCTCAAATCTCGAATGTTTCATCTACCTTTAAGTGTAAAGCATAACCTAATATTCTAAATTAAGTACTAAATATTTAAATTATAGGAACATGTTATGGCAATTTGAGATATAGTTTGTCTCAGTCAGATAGATAAGTCATTCTGCAGTAAAAAAAAAACCTCCAGTTTTCTAAAAATGATGATAAAGTTGATATATTGTTCATTCTACCTGTCAGTCATAGGTTATTGGGGGGAGACAGGGGAAGTGTTTGTTGTTTATGTATTTAAGCTAACAGAGCAGTCATCATCTGGAATATTGCTGGTCATGAGCAAAGTGGCGAAAGGGATCTATGGATGTCAGCACATCTGCAATTAAATGAGCTAGCTCAGTAGTGACAAACATTACTTTTTCTCAAAATTGAGAGGCTGAATCTAGGCACACAGACCTACCCAACCATGCGGAGGCCAGAAGGTACAATCATACCATGTAAACAAGTAGAAAATAACCAGGAATAGTTATCAAACAACACTAATAACTGAAGAACTAAAAGTAATTCACAGTCATCACCTAGTGATGATCAAATATTTGGCTCATCCTCTTTCTCTCACGCAAAATCCATCTGTAGCTCCTCCTCAAGAAGATTAACCACAGGCTTCTTTTTGTGAAAGCATCAGTTTCTATGTCCATGATCACAAAGTTGCCTCTATCACAGAGACTGACGTGTTGTTGCCTTACATAGATTTCTGTTGTGGCAGAACCTAAGAACAAAAACAAACACAAGTTATCTCCTCACCCTACCCCCACCATATACAATGAAGGAGCAAGTTCAGGATAACTGCAGCAAACACTCCTATTTGGGAAAAGAAAGAATAAGTGTGTAGAGTGGTTAGCAATTCTGAAATGTTACCAGGGAGACATGTGAATACAGGGAATATTCCTTAATTTTCTCCCTAAGAGGTACTCCCTGACCACTAATTTTTAAAATATTTTTCTGTGCCCTGTGATGGGTTCATATTTGTCCACATTTGAAATGAAGTTTGAGATGAAGCCCTTCTTGAGGGTTGTACCACTTATTCTGCTTTGTCAATTTAGAAGTTTGGAAGTCTTACTATTGCATCGTGTTTCAAAGAATCGTAAAATTTTTTACTATAAGTTTGTGGTTTCTTTCTTTTTTTATTGTGTTCAGTTACAGTTGTCCTGCCCCCTTTTCCCCATTGCTCTTCCCTGCCGTATCCCCCCACTCCCACAGTCAATCCTCCGTATTGTCTTTACTCATGAATCCTCTATTCGTGTTCCTTAACTTGTGGTTTCTTTCTTGTTCCACACCTGTGCACACATGCACACACACACACACCTTTTAGTGTTTTGCATAAAAATTCATTATTCACCTTTTCAATTCTTTTTATTAAATTTATTGGGGTGACATTGGTTAATAAGAGTATATAAAATTCAAGTGTACATTTCTGTGATACACAATCTTCACATTACATTGCGTGCCCACTACCCAAAGACAAATCATCTACCAACACCATATATTTGGCTTCCTTTTCCCTTTACTAGCCCCACACTCAGTTTCCCTGTGGTAACCACCATTCTGTTGTCTGTGTCAATGAGTTTTTGTTTGTTTTTCATGTTTGTTCATTTGCTGCTTTCACTTTTATATCCTACATATGAGTGAAATCATATGGTTCTTAACTTTTTCTGTTTTATTCACTTAGCATGATATTCTCAAGATCCATCCATATTGTCATAAATAGCAGTATTTCACTTTATGGCTGAGTTGTACTCCATTGTATATATGGACCACATCTTCTTTATCTAATCATCTATCAAAGGACACTTCAGTTGTTTTTATGTCTTGACCACTGTTAATAATACTGCATTGAACATAGGATGTATTTATCTTTGCAAATAATTGTTTTCAAATTTTTCAGGTCGATATCCAGAAAAGGGATTGCTGGGTCATATGGTAACTCTATTCTTAATTTTTTGAGGAAGTGCTAGATTGTTTTCCATGGTGGCTATACCTGTTTACATTCCCACCAGCAGTGAAGGAGGGTTCCTTTTTCTTCACAACCTGTCCATCACTTGTTATTACCTGTCTTGTTGATAATAGGTATTCTTTTTTTATTGTTGTTCAAGTACAGTTGTGTCCATTTTCCCTCCACCACTCTCCCC
Organism: Mormoops blainvillei; assembly: GCA_004026545.1. Taxonomy (NCBI): domain Eukaryota; kingdom Metazoa; phylum Chordata; class Mammalia; order Chiroptera; family Mormoopidae; genus Mormoops; species Mormoops blainvillei. Next base: position 33,082 of record PVJD01010385.1, read on the forward strand.
CACCCCACCTCCCACCCTCAATAGCCATTCTGACAGGTATGAGGTGGTGTCTCACTGTAGTTTTGATTTGCGTTTCCTTAATATTTAGTGAAGTTGCATATGTTTTCATATATCTATTGGTTATTTGCATGGCTTCTTGGGTAGTGTCTGTTCAAGACCTCTGCTCATTTTTTAATTGGATTGTTTGTTTGGTGTTGAGTTGTATGAGTTCTTTATATCTTTTGGATATTAACCCCTTGTCAGACCATCATTTGTGAATACATTCTCCCGTTTGTTTGGTTGACTTTGGCAGTTCTTTACTCACATTTTGACAAAGCTACTCAGCCTTCTTTCCACTACATATTTTTAAAAACTTTTTATTTTGAAATAATTTAAATTTACAGAAAAGTTACAAAATACTACAGAGAGGTCCCATATACCTTTTATCCCACTCTCCCTAATATTAGTATATAACAATAATAGTGTAACTATTAAAGCCAGGAAATTAACAATGAACTAGATGACAAATCCAATTCTCCAAGATACAATTCAAGATCCCATATTGTATTAATTGTCACGTCTCCTTAGTCTCCTTTAATCTGTCATGGTTTTTATTCATTTTTTTTTATGGCCTTGAATCTTTGGGGAGTACTGGTCTGGTGTTTTGTAGAGTGTTTCTTAGCTTGGGTTTGTCTAATGTTTTCTCATGATTAGATTGAAGTTATTAATTTTTGACAAGAATACCACAGAAGTATTATCCATAGTTATTTTTGAGATATCTATTTTGTTATAACACTGCTCTCTTCCTAGGAATCAAATTTATGTAAGTCGTTATAGACTAGATTATGTTAAAAAAAAGACTACTACTTGCATACATCAGTGCTTGAAAAAACACAAGCTTATTTCTCACCACACTTACATGGCAATCAGGTTGGCAGAAAAACTTTGTTTGTGGTAGTCTTTGAAGTATTTAGGCTGATAAAGCAGCCATTACTTTCAGTATTTATGGTCATCACAACAGAGAAAAGGTTACATCAGTAATTAAGTGTCCCAGTCTGGAAGTGACACACATGCTACTGCTGTCAATTCACTGCTTTGATCTAGTCATATATACCCACCTACTCATGAGGCCACCAGTAAGTGCATTCCTACCATGTGCTTGGAAAAGGGAGACCAAAAATATTTGGCAAACAGTATCAGTGGTGACTTTATTCCTACTATAATACTTCATACATTTTATAAAATTATTTTCTAATTTTACAGTTCATGCATCATGGAAAAATCCAAAAACAGCACAAAAGCATAAAGGATAAACATCAAATTATTCCTAATTCAACCCCTAGAAATTATACATGAGTGTTTATGTTTGTAACTTGGATCATTCTTCAGAACTAGATTCATATACTGCTAAATTTTAATTAAGGTAAAATGTTACCACTTCAGCACAAATTCCTTGAAATGATATGTAGTTGGTTTTAATATTTTGCTGTTTGAAAACTGCTGTGATATTATCTATTTAGAGTATATTCTTTCCATTTTTCTCCTTATTATCATAGCATATGAAAATGAACAGATCGTCATGAGATTTTGGAGACTTATATGTGGTACTTGGTTTATTATTCCTGGATATATGCTCTCATGAATAAATAAAGTTCTTGCTACACTACACCTTATAGTACTTAGAGTGTTCTTACTTACCTGCAAAGCAATTTCATCCTGATTCCAGAACAGCACCAGCCTCACAGATGAATTTTAAACCATCTTTTAAATAATAAATGTTTTGCTGTTAATCTTCTTGGGGTTTCCAAGCATGTCTACAAATTCTAATGGTTTACTCTTATTTACAAACTACACTGTGGCAGCCCTGAGAATGAACCTCTCAGATCTCTGACAGCACGGAGCATAATTGACAGAGGTCCCCAGTTACTGCCCTTTGAAGTCCATCATGGTATTGGCACTAAGGTTATGCTTCTCATGAGCTGTTCCCAGACAATGACGGAGTGTGTCGGAGATACAAAGACAGATCCATTCTGGGAAACACAGGACTCCTCTGATAGCTGATTTTGACTCAAGGACTCACCATCAACTTTGCTGAAACTTCATAGACCTAAACTACAACCTAATATATTTCCTGTCCAAATTAACTTCTTTTCTCTCTATTCCATGGCGGTTAGACCTACCTCCCAGTGTGATGACTCTTCCAGTCCCCCCTGGTTCTCTCCCTGTATTTCTTTCATAGGAGTTTTCCCCAATAAATCCCTTGGACATCCATTCCCATATTCACATCTATTTCTCAAAGGGCCTGAAGTAACATATACATTGTTTTTTTTTCTTTTCTTTTCTTTTCTTTTTCTGCATTAGAAAGAACATGCTACATTCTTTGCTTTCTTGTTTCAGATTTTAATGGCCACAACTCTAGATATTTGTCATGTCCTGCATGATTGGTCAGTGCAAGCTGTGCAGTATCACAAGGAATAGATTAAAGAACAGGTTTTATTGGGGAAACTTTTAAGGCAAGGGCAGTAAAAGAAGGCACACGTGCTGATATTCCCACCTTTCCACAAAGAGCCATGCCAAAGTCAAGTGGAGGGACACTGCTTGCCTCTTGCTTTTGCTTGTTAGGGGGGGTAAATATGAAAACACACTCATCAGTGTGGGAACAAGTTGTTGTGGCACCAGGATATCAGGTTGTCTGGGAAAGCTAGCTGCCCTAACTCTGGAGATGCTGAGGTTTATGACAGGTCTGTTGCCCCTCTTTTCAGTAGTAGCAACTCAGGCATTCTTGGAGAAACTGAGTGAAAGCATATGTCCTTCCCACCCCAGATATCAGCCAGTTTCTTATCTAGCAAAACTGAAGAAAGCCCCTGGGATCACATTTGGACACTTTTGCTCATTGCCCCTTCCACACTTCAAAATGTTATTTGCTAGTAGTTGAAGATATTATTTTTTATGATACAGAAGTGTCCTTATTTTGTATTCATAGAATTCTTAATATTGAAAGCCATCTTTTCATTCCTGAGCTAGCCCTATATTTTTCTCAGCAGATAAATCGCTTAATGAACAATTGAGTTTGTTTTCATAAAATCAGGTATTCTCATTTGAATTTACTGGAGCTTAGACTAGTGTGGAACCATGGTTTTATGTAGATGTGTGTATGTGTGTACACATTACTGTATGCATGTCCATTTCCTTTGTCAATTATTGACAGGCTAGCTGTGCTCCATTAAACAATAAATTGCTTGGCTTTCCATTATTTTCGATAAAGCTAAACAGTTTATTTAGCATGAGAATGTCATAGTTGAAATAACACATCTTTATTTAGAACCTATTTGAAAACTTTGATATAGTTTTCAACTTCTTTCATTCTAATTTGTTGGATAAGGTTTTGTCTACTTATGTCTATATAGATAATTTATATTTCCTATAAATATTTATTTTTTCAGAATGAGAAGATAACTTATTTTGTCTCTGTTTTTAAATGGCTCTGTAGATTTATTGTCTTTTTGCTTCAGAGTATATATATCAATGTTTTCTATCATTATTTACCTTGCCAATATTTTATATATTAAATACTTTAAGAAAATAAGTACCATGTTCTATTTGGTACATTGTAATTAATTTCCCGTATTTGAATGTATTAATTTATGCTTTATATGTTTTGATTTTTTTTCATTTTTTTGGTTAATTTTTTCTTTCTAAGATTGAACATTTATTTAATTAATTTAAATTATTTTTTTCTCTAAGGAACATATTTAAAACTATGAACTCTTTTTTAAATATGAAAAAGTACTTTTAGTTTTATTTTTTCTTTGTATTCTACATTAAAATTTTAAAAAAATTGTTGTTTAAGTACAGTTTTGTCCATTTTCCTCCCACTGTTTCCCCCTCTCCCACCCTTTACCCCACCCCCTTCATTTTGTCCATGAGTCCCCCATATATGTTCCTTGACCACCCTTCCCCTGTTTACCCCTGTCTTCCCTTCCTCCCTCTCCTCTCTTCACTGTCAGTTTGTTCTTCACTTCAGTGTCTCCAGTTACATTTAACTTGCTGGCTTGTTCTGTTGATTAGTCTCCACTTACAGGTGAGATCATATGGTGTCTGTCTTCTACCACCTGGTTTATTTCACTTCGCATAATGTTCTCCAGTTCCATCCATGCTGTTGCAAAGGGTAGGAGCTCTTTCTTTCTTTCTGCTTCGTAGTATTCCATTGTGTAAATGTACCACACATTTTTGATCCACTCATTGACTGATGGGCACTAAGGCTGTTTCCAGCACTTAGCTATTGTAAATTGTGCTGTTATGAACATTGGGGTGCATAGGTTCTTTGGAATTGGTGTTTCTGTATTTTTAGGGTATAATCTCAGCAGTGGAATTGCTGGGTCAAAAGGTGGTTCCACTTTCAGTTTTCTGAGGAAATTCCATACTATTTTCTACAGTGGTTGGACCAGTCTGCATTCCCACCAATAGTGTACTAGGGTTCCCTTTTCTCCACATCCTCACCAGCACTGGTTGTTTGTTGATTTGTTATGATGACCATTCTGTCTGGTGTGAAGTGGTATCTCATTGTAAACCTATGAAACTTTTTAAAATAAGTAGTGCTTTCAGCAACTTTCTTATGTTTTCATAAGTAATATTATTACTATTTTATGGATTATCTGTAATTACATTTTCTTATGCTTTTATAATTTACATATTTTAAGTATAAAGAATAACACATGCTTGCTGTAAAAAATCAAGCAATATAAATGTTTATAAAGAATTTTTTTATCTTTTCTACCTGAGATTACAAATATTATATGTATCTTTAATATTCCTTTGCACTTTCCTTTGTGGTTTTGTAGATATATTCAAATATACATAAATGAATGTTGCTCACCCTCATTTATGTGTTTACAAAGATGGAATTATTCTATATATATTACTTAGCTTTTTAAAAATTTTTGTTTTTTAAAATTTATTGTTATTAAGAATTTGTTTTTTCTTAATAATATACTACGCATTAGCCTTCCATGATAACACATATAGATCTATCTTCACATTTTTAAATCATCACCTATTCTCTTTTGAAGGATTTAGGCTCAGGCGACAAATTATTTTCTCAGTCGAGATTCATTACCCTTTTTACCTAGTGAAATTCTTTAAAGGTTCTACCAATAAGCTTCAGATCATTTAATTTGAGGAATGTTGACATGTTTTGTTTTGCTTTGTTTCTTTTTCCTTTGTCTTTGGCTCAGCAGATATTATTTGAAAAGAATATGACTGAAGATATGTTGACAAGTTATAGCCAGATACAATTTTAAGTTAGTAGTCTCTCTGACTTTTGTATCCATGTGTTATTCTTCTCAACAAATCTTTCCCTTCCATCACCTTCATTTATGGCAGTTTTCTCTTTATCAAATTAAAGTCAGAAGTCAAACTTCTCAGCAAGATGTATATATACAAGACTTCCATGACACCTTATCTCCTCTCTCCAACACCCTGGTCAACCACTCCCCAGTACCCAACAGACACTACCCAATCACTTTCAATCTTAGACTATTTGTTGTTCTTTTGGACTTCTTTATCTAAAGTTATAGATTTTTTTCCTGCTTTGAATATCCTTTCTCCTTTTCTGTTTCTGATTCTTACACATCCTCAACAATTGGCTTAGAAAGCACCACTTCCATAAACCTCAGAGCATCTTCAGCCTTTCAATTGTAGGTTCATTTGCAACTGTGTATAACAGCATCTATCATCTTGTTGCTGCTGTATCTGACAGCCCCAAAAGTGTTTCTTGAGTTTTCATGACTCTTCAAACTCTCATTATACACCTCTATCTTAAACAGTGAAACATAAGTAGAACAAAATTTAACATTTAAACATGAATAATAAGTACATGAAACTCATATACACATATTTACTTATAAATTAGATAGTATAGAGCTAACAGATATCAACATAAATGTAAATTCCCAGATATTTAAACACAGAATGCAGTAGTAATTAATGTTAAATGACTGTTGTACTTTCTTTACGGTGAGGAAATAACCTTATATGGTTTTATTTTCTTTTTATATCATGTAGCAATGAAGTTTTTTAAAAAAAGATTTTATTTATTTTATTTTTAGACAGAGGGAGAAAGAGAGGGAGAGAAACATCAATGTGTGGTTGCCTCTCTCATGCCCCTACTGGGGACCCAGCCTGCAACTCAGGCATGTGCCCCAATTGGGAAATCGAACTGGCGACCCTTTGGTTTGCAGTTCCAAAACCACTGAGCTACACCAGCCAGGGCTGAAGTTTTTAATGGCTATGTTGGAAGAAAGGGGCATGGATGCTTCATAAAGAACAAGGTAGACTTTTCTGCCTGTGAATGAAGACTATCTATTAATTAATACAATGACAATTTACACTCAATTCTATCTGAAGAAAAAGGTAATATTGAGAATGATTTAAGAATTTCTATGAAGTTTCATTGTAGAAAAAATACAGTTATGAGAAAGAGAAAAAATTTTGTATACATATATTTATTTTTAATTGTTTCTATAGGCATAAACACAGTGAGCATCAAGGAAGGAGAAGAATTAGAAAAATAAATAACTTTATGTATTATGTATGTATGCATTTATTGCCTTATAAATTATAATGTAGAATTGAAGAAGATAATATCGGGTTTATAACATTCAGCAAAGCTTATAAAATGCCTTGAAGACTTAGGCAAAGCTAAAAGACCACTTACAGAACCAGGAAAATTTAAGATAAATTGGTAATTTTTAAGCTTGGGGAAATATTGGTAGAGACTAATTTGAATGAAAATATTACCTCTAGAAACATAATATGGAATCAGAGAACTATCACTTCCCAAATTAGGCAAATTATCTGATATCTCTGAGCCTTACTTTCCTTCACTATAAAATGGCACCAAACGGCATGCCTATCTCCTATGGTTGTTTAAGTGAGATAGAGTAAAAACCCAACAATAACACAGATTAGTATATAATGTAATACACAAAGGAGGAAGGGAGGAATTAAAGTCCACAACAGCAAAATCACTTATTGTCATTCATATTTAAGCTGTACTTACAAGTGATTTTTATTCTATTTTCAAGTAATTGGTGAATTGTGAATTTCTGCAGAAATGATAATTATGGAGGAAACCAAAATAAGCTTTAAAGTTTTATTTTGTCTACAATGGTCAAATTATTTAAGTTTCATAGTTTTCTTAAATAAATATTGTATTGGTGTACCTGCTAATCACAGTAATCTCTTACATTTTTTAATGAGCAGCTGAACCAAACAAAGGAAATCTAAACTTTTCAGGAGATGAAATGCATAAAGCATATGAGTGATTTTCCTAAAAATGAAAGTAGTAATTGAAACTATATACATGGCTGAGTATAATGAACATCATGTAACTTGTTCATCTTTGTTGTATAGAGCATAGACTGGTACATTGCATATAGATGCTTAAGAAATATTGGATGAAGGAAATTTGTATTGGATTCTAAAGGAGGAGGAAATTACAAGAAGTAAAATTATTTAAATTAAAAGCAAAGCAATTTCCCCAGCCATGAACAGGTATGTTGTTATATGTTTATCTCAAAAGGTTTGGATAGGATCAATACATTATGAAGTGCTCATATTCTTTTATAGAAGACTTGTTTCTGTAGCTTCACTTGGGTAAGCAAGTTTGTGATTGGAATGTACAGTAAATGTAAAATACTAGTGGACTCTGGGACAATTTATTTAATTAATCTAAGTCTCGGTTTCCTCATTCATAATATCATAAATTTGGGTTGAATATTCCTTCAAACTCTTGCATCCTAAATATCTGTGATTCTGACTTTTACTTTAAATAAAACAGGCTCATTAGATAACCTGGGTTTTATGTCTATAAATGGAAAAACATGTACTTATTTCACAGCATCAATAGTACATAATAAAATAATTTATTTGGTAATGTCTTCTGTAGTTTATCTTCTATCTTATTTTGCAGAATGCGTGCATATTTTCTTGGTATTAATTTTATTTTTCTTGCAACTATACAAGCAAAAAAAGTGACAATTGCTTTTTTAGAGGTTGTAAAAATGAGTCAACATAGAGAGCTGTAACCTATAACAATAAGGGGAATTTCTGTTTCTAAATTCAGTGTCTGTAATGGTTCCCAAAGGATTGAGAAGTGTTTTTAAAACAGTGTAAGTTCATGTTCATGACTAATTGCCATGGAGAATATTGTGCTTGTATAGTATCAGTATGTATAATATAGAAAACCCAAATTGAAGTTTGACAGTACCCATCTCCCATCTTTTTTAATTGCAAAAAACAAAACAAAACCCACTATTAAATTTGCTGAAGCACAGTTTCTAAGGAACCATTTTTTAAAGTTTTATCTCAAACGTTGCACTGCACCAGGGAAGAGTATTATCTGCTCCTCACACAGTCAACACATCTAGTGTTGCGCCAGTTTCAAAAACCTGCACACACTACGGTAGGAGAAATTCATTGAAAATTAAAGAAAAATGAAACTTTCATTTTAATGAAAATAATAAGTGCCTAATAACCTGATATTTTCTTTTTGCTCACCTATGTATCACAAAATAAATTAGGAGAAAATTGTCTATTTATATAAAATTACATTTGTCAGGTGCAGAAATCTTCTCTGGGTGTATTTGAGTTAAATTCCTTAAAAGTTCCTTCTGGGCTAAGAGCAAGTAAGAAATTTTAGCCCCTAAAAGTAATTTTTCAGGAAGAATAATGAAGCGAGGATTTGGAAGGAAGGTGCCATCTGAACTCAAGTTATAGCACTGATAATTTCAAGCCTGAGGAAAACTGATTATAGTGTTTGCTCATCTCAGAAGACAGGGAAATCCTAGGTAACTGGGGAGAAAAATTGTAGTTTGAAAATCTAATTGACTATCCACGCTTAAAATAAATAAGTAACAAAAACCCAAAAGAGGCTTTATTATCACACGAGTCTATGTTTTAAACTCTGAATGAGGAAATTCTAAGGACCTCTGTCACTACAGAAAATCCTAGTCTATACATAAGCAGAATCAAATGTCCTAGTGTCAAACTATTGAAAGTGGCTAATTAATTAAATTGTTGCATGACTTGACAATTGTGATAGTACATGGAGCTGCATACTTATAGGGATAGAGTGGTTCATTTTCATGTATGTTTTTAACTACATTTTTCTCTTCACTGCTTACTAGGAAGCAAGATTAATTAGCCAAGCATGCAAGTGTGGCTTCCCAGACAATTCCCAGCTACTGCGACTGTGTCCAGGATGTCAAGGCTTTACATAGTCCTGTGAGTCCTGAGAGAGGGATGCTCAAAGACCAGACGGCAGGAGCTTCTCTATTGTCCAACTCTAGCTTGATATTGTTACTTTCTCTGGACTTTACATACCTTGGGATCCATCCTTGCTTAGTGAGCAGAATGATGAGAAAATTTAGGTTGGGTTTTTCTCCCCAGGGATTACCTCCTGATGTTTTAATTTTTGATGTCTTGTGCTATTTTTTCATATCTGATAACATCCTGCTGTAACTTCTGTGACCAAATATTAGTAAATAATGTATTCCCAAACAAGGTGGCAGTGTGGTCCAACTGTATGGTCTAAGGGGTCAAGAGATGGGTTTTTGGTTGTTCTGATTTCTGATCCAACATCATACTAGTTCCTGAAGACACATAGTTCTATAACATACTTGTTAAAAGTTCAAACTTTGGGTTCAAATCCAGAAGTATGCTCTTGAGAGCTCTGTGCCTGTTTCTCTATCATCCAAAGAAGATAATAATTAAAAATATATAATGGAGTTGTTGGAAAGAAATAATGGCAATTTTTTAAGAATTTAGCATTATGTCTGACAGAGTAGTTCTTGCAGGGCTGAGGGGATAAAGGGGGAAAATGGGACAACTGTAATAGCATACTCAATAAAATATACCAAAAATTATAGGTATGATTATTGCTATTATTGTGGTGACTTTCCAACAACCACAGAGTAAACACTACCACCATCTGCTTCCCTCTTAGAAATTGTTTATTTAAATATGCTGTATGGAAAAAAAGACAGGTTTTTTTAGTTAGACTTACCTGCGCTTAAAATATCAACTATATAAGCTACTAGGTATACAAACTCTGGATATACAATTCCCTCTTTCACAGCCCTAATAGTCCTCATATGTGAAATGGAGGTTGTATCGGAGAATTGTTTTACAAAATAAAATGAGTTGATGGGGTGGGGAGAGAGAGAGAGAGAGAGAGAGAGAGAGAGAGAGATATTCCTGCAAGTGGTGATATGGACCATAAGCCTTATGGAAAGCGTGTGTGTGTAAGGACAGGGGGTGGGATGGGTGGGTACTAACAGGGAATTCAAAATCCTGTAAGGTTCTTAAGGAACTAAATTAGCTCTGGGCATATTTGCATATTTTGCAGTACTTTGGGAAGTTTTTAGGTGTGACATAGAAAATAAATTGACTAAATGAAAAATAAAAAAGATATTATCTGTTACCCTGTTTAATGTAAAATAGTATCCATGGCAATTTGCAGCTGTTTGTGACTATGCTGTGTGTGTTAAAGAGCCCAAAGGTCTTTGGAAATTTGAATCCTCATAACTAATAAGGCACACAAATGAAAATGATAATGTTGCAGTTTCAGCAGACTGGGTTTTGGATTATTTTATAATTATGATGTTATGGTTTTCTCTTACTAAAATACTAGGAATTCACCAGGCCAGTAAAGCCTAATAAGTTGGTGGCTTGCCAACTATAGTGAGCCCATCGTTTGATTTGTTCCTGTGGTTGCAGAAGAGTTTGAGTGTTTCTGAAGCAGAAACAGAAAAAGGAAGGCTTATTCAAATAATATAATCCAGAAGTGAAATAGAAAGGAGGAAAAAAATTTCCCTCGTGTTCAGAGCTCATCTGTCATTGTTGTAATATGTACTTGCCTATAAAGGCCCTCTCCAGAAATAGAACTCACATGAGATATTTGAAACTATACCATCAGTGATTACACTTGTCCTATGTTTATTTGTTTTTTTAAAAATACAAAATATTTCCACAAAGGATAATACATCAACTCTCTATACTGGGATTTAGTTTCTTACTAATAGGTTTTTTGCCCCCAGAGGTAAAGAAAGGGGCTGAGAAAAGGAAAGCAGAGAGGAGAAGAAAGAGGGTGTAGTAGATTATATTATTGCTCAGAAATAGTTACTTAGTCTTCTCTCTCCCTACTCAGGGGATGGAATGCATTTCCCTGTCCTTTGATTTTGTGGTTTCTTTATGTGGCTTTCATTGGCCAATACAACACAGAGAAAGGAACAGCATGGCTGGTCTGAACTTTGGTCTTAGAGAGCTTTGTGATTTTTTTGCTTGCAATCTTCTACTTCTGCCATTGCCATGACGATATTTGCGAATGAGACTTTTGGTTCAACAAGGAGGAAGAGAGATACATGCAGCAGAGTTGTTCCAGCCATGTTCAGCCTAAACCAGGTGATCCCTAGCTTACCCACTGATGCATAAGATTTCCTGTTTGTTATATAATATGTCATAGCAATAGATAACTGATACAGTATGGCAACTCAAAACAAGTTTTGCCTATTTTCCACAATTTTTCAAGTTCCTTTCCCCTCATCTGAGGTTTGAAGAAATTGATCGAAAGGAATATAGTATAGACATAACTCCACTAAAGTCTTTATACATCTTCCAGGCCCAAGTAAAGCATCCATGATTATGTTTTCTCTTGAAGTGTGTACCACATTGCCTCCTCAAAGCTTGTTGTTTTTTCAGTTGCATACATTGTTATTAATCCACATCCTTTCATGAAAAATCTCTTAGTCAAAACAAATGATCAGTGAATATTGTTTCAGTTATCTCTTTTGCTCTGGCTTTTTTGAATTTTCTCATTGCGATTGATACAAACTGACACTTTATCTAGGATTTTATATTCAAATCCCAGGTCCTTAGTCTTAATACTTTCTTCTTTAGCTCACTGTTACTGTTTTTTGTTGTATGTAGAAAAAATCATTTTTGGAGCACTCAAAAAGTATATGAAATGGAAATAGAGTAAAGTATGTTCATCTGTATTTTGATCCTTTCAGACGTGCTCTTTCACTACTTGTAAAACTTAACCCATTGTGAGGGTAGAGGGTACGTTCAAACTCTCTTTAATCCCTGTAAACATACATCAATTACAAAGTAAACCAATTCAATTGAACTAACGATTAACGCATTAGCTTTCTCCTCCTCTCTTTATGCAGGTGAATCCTGCCACAGTTTTGTAAAGGGAAATCCCAGAATTTAGTTACTTGATAAATTATGAAAAAGGTTCAGTATATTGAGTATGATATCTCAGTGGAAAAAGCAGAACTTCCATAAGACTTTTTCTATGTATCTCTGATATTTTTCATGGTTTATTTAAAATTTGACCCATACTGTTATTTTTCAGAGCATTGCTTTCTCTTAGTCAGGCCTCTTCCTTTTATGGTATTATTATAACTTGAAAATTATGAGTATAAGAGGTGATCCTTTCTTACTACCCACTCTCGATACCATTAGAGAATATTTATATGCTCCAAAAATCCTACTTTTAATTTTGATCCAACTTTTGTCAATCCATTCTCCGCCTAATAATCAAAGTGATATTTTAAAATTCAAATCAGATTATATCACTTTTTGCTTAAGCTTTTAAATATTTTTCAATTGCATTTGGAATAAAATTTAATGTCTTAAGCATGATCCTAAATTCTCTATTTCTCTTAATTTTCTTTTATGTCAAACTTACCATCTTCCTTCATATTCTCTGAAAACCCCTTTCTGGAAAACTTTTTACTCATCTCAGGCTTTAGCAAGTAGTATTTGCAAAAACCTGAAGTACAAGGAAGTACAAGAATGAATAGAAAATTCAGGAAAGGAAATAATTGTTCTTTATGAATGTGGCATAGGGACATGCCAGGAGTAAGTGCAAAGATTAGCTCATGTTTGCTCATATATTACAGAATATATTTGTGTTAATGTTTGTGTAAGTAAGTGTGATAATATATGCTTTAGATAAATACCATATCATCATGTTTTTCTTGGTAAAGGAAGATAACATGTAACAAATTCAAGGTAGCAAGCATGATCAAATGTTTCTTACAATATAGGTGATGTAAATTATTTAACCTTAGGTAAATAATTTCAGCCTCAGATTTCTCATCTAAAAAAATACCTACTCACAGGGTTGTTGTATTTTAGAGATTATTTTTTGTAAGGCACACGTAACACTTAGCACATTGGAACTTTTCTGTATACATCAGGGAGTTAACTGTAGTGAGGAATGTTAAACACAAAACACAGATTTTACTTCCAGTGAGATTATAAACTCTCTCAGAACAGACATCTTTAAAGGGGAAAAAAGGGGGTAAGTATCTATTAACCTGCTCATCTTTTAATATAATGACTAAAATAATAAGAGTTTCTGGACTGAGAATTTCATCTCCCAAATGAAGACTCCTGAGTAGAGGTCACTGAAGAAAACTTTGATGGCGAGCATTGATCTCAAATATTTAAAGAACTTAAGTTATCATGCTTGTGTGGCCAGGACCCACTATTTACATGTTTCTCACTGATGAAGTGTACATTCTAATATTAACTAACATTTTTAACTTGATTATCTTTTGCTAACAAAGTTTCCAGGAGTGTCTTGGCTAGCCTCACCAATCAGGGAAACAGCTTAAAATTACTACATTAGTTTATTTTTAAAAATATTTATGAGAAGATCAGGTAATGGAGACTACTGTGATGCCTAAAGGTAAATGAATATACAAAACATCTAAGAAAACAAGTTAAGAAATTCATAGTCTATGTATCACTTAGCAAAGAGCTCAGAAGTTTAGAGTTTTAAGAGATAAATTGAACCTTGTCCTTTACAAATTCAAGTTGCAAAACTCATGAGAATAGATTTGTTTACTCAAATGTTAATGCCTCTGGTAACTACTGTAAATACAACTTGTATTGTGATATTCCTACATCTCAAGGGTTTTATTTTGGCCAGAATCCATAGTTGGACAAAAAGGTATTAAAACCAAATTTAACTAAAAAAAAACAATAAACAAATTTAACTTCAAAATGTTGATGTTCCACTTTGATACTAAGTGTGAAAGACCTAACATAGTAGAATGCAAATATTAATCATGAGTTCATGAAGTCAGTAACACATCCAATAATAATTTCATGTTACAGAAAAAATATTTTTTGTTTTTTTTATTTAGTTTATGCCAAACACAGGACTTGATCAAAGAAATTTTCTATGGCACAGCTCTTCAATTCAAAATACAAGACTTTCTTAATATAGAAGCTTAAATATTATATTATCTCTGGTATGTAATTGTTTTCAATGAATAAGAGAGAAGTAGAGATGGAATGAATATGGTACTAGAATAGTTCACTATATTTGGTGTGAAATGTAGGTTTAAATCCTAGGTAGTAGGTAAGTAAAAGATCTGTACACTATAAGACTTTGGTGAAAAAAATTTAAGAGACAAATAAATAGAAAGAGATCTCATGTTCATGGATCAATAGAATTAATATTGTTAAAATGTCCACTCTACCCTAAGCCATATATAGAGTCAATACAATTTCTATGAAAATTCCAATGGCATTTTTCACAGAAGTAGAAAGTTTAGTTTTTGACTTCTGGTCAAGATGGAGGCATAGGTAGATACACTTTGTCTCCTTGCACAACCAAAAGAAGCACAACAACAAATTTAAAAACAAAAAAATAACCAGAACTGCCAGAAAATCGAACTGCATGGAAGTCTGACAACCAGGGAGTTAAAGAAGAAATATTCATCCAGGCTGGTAGGAGGGGCAGAGAGGAGCAGTTGGGGTGGAGAGGACGCACGGTAAGGCAATGGCTGGTGGACAGGCCATCTCACATTTGCAGCGGATAAACAGAGAGGAAGAACTGGGGAGTGAGAGAGACCGCACAACCCAGGGTTCTGGAGTGGGAAAAGAAAGCCTCAAAACCTCTACCAGTAAAAACCTGTGGGGTTTGCAGCAGCAGGAGAAATTGCCGATCTCACAGGAGAGTTCGTTTGAGAGGCCCACAGGGTCCTGGAACGTACGCAAACCCACCCACCTGGAAATCAGCACTAGAAGGGCCCAATTTGCTTGCGGGTAGCAGGGGAAGTGACTAAAAGCCAGCTAAGAGCCAAGCAAGTGGCATTGTTCCTTCTCAGACCCCTCCCTCACATAGGCAGTGACGCCACAAGGCAGTGATGTGAGTTGCCCCGCCCTGGTGAATACCTAAGGTTCCGCCGCTCACAACGTAATAGGTGTGACGAGACAAAAAAAGTATGGCCCAAACAAAAGAACAGATCAAAGCTCCAAAAACAGAACTAAGTGATGAAGAGCTAACCAACCTAACAGATGCAGAGTTTAAAACACTGGTAATCTGGATGCTCGCAGAAATGGTGGAGTACGGTTGCAAAATGGAGGAAAAAGTGAAGGCTATGCAAAATGAAATAAAGAAAAATATACAGGGAACAGAAATCAGGACTCAAATCAATGATCTGGAGCAGAAAAAAGAAATTCAACCAGAACAGAATGAAGAAACAAGGATTCAAAAAAATGAGGAGAGGCTGAGGAACCTCTGGGACAACTTTAAACAGTCCAACATCCAAATCATAGGGGTCCCAGAAGGAGGAGAGGAAGAGCAAGAAATTGAAAACTTATTTGAAAAAATAATGAAGGAGAGCTCCCCCATTCTGGCAAAGGAAATAGAGTTCCAGGAAGTCCAGGAAGCTCAGAGAGTCCCAAAGAAGTTGGATCCAAGGAAGCACACACCAAGGCACATCATAATCACATTACCCAAGATTAAAGATAAGGAGAGAATCTTCAAAGCAGCAAGAGAAAAGGAGAAAGTTACCTACAAAGGAGTTTCCATCAGACTATCAGCTGATTTCTCAAAAGAAAACTTACAGGCAAGAAGGGGCTGGAAAAAAGTATTCAAAGTCATGAAAGACAAGGACCTACATCCAAGATTACTCTATCTGGCAAAGCTATCATTTAGAATGGAAGGGCAGATAAAGTGCTTCCCAGATAAAGTAAAGTTAAAGGAGTTCATCATCACCAAGCCCTTATTACATGAAATGTTAAAGGGACTAATCTAAGAAAAAGATGATCAAAACTATGAATAGTAAAATGACAACAAACTTATAACTATCAACAACCGAACCTAAAAAAACAAAAACAAAAACAAACTAAGCAAACTGCTAGAACAGGAACAGAATCACAGAAATGGAGATCGCATGGAGGATTGTAAGTAGGGAGGGGGAGGAGGGAGAATGGGGGAAAAGGTATAGGGAATAAGAAGTATAAATAGTAGGTACCAAATAGACAGGGGAAGGTTAAGAATAGTATAGGAAATGGAGAAGCCAAAGAATTTATATGTATGACCCATGGACATGAACTAAGGAGGGGAATGGTGGTGGGAGAGGGTTTCATGGTGGAGGGGCATAAAGGGGAGAAAAAAATGGGACAACTGTAATAGCATAATCAATAAAATATATTTTTTAAAAAAGAAAG
This sequence comes from Mormoops blainvillei, assembly GCA_004026545.1. Taxonomy (NCBI): domain Eukaryota; kingdom Metazoa; phylum Chordata; class Mammalia; order Chiroptera; family Mormoopidae; genus Mormoops; species Mormoops blainvillei. The sequence goes on from PVJD01010385.1 coordinate 49,600, forward strand.
TTTACTTTTACTTTTTAAAATTTATGTGGAACACAAAAAACCCAAATAACCAAAGCAATTTTGAGCCAGAAGAACAAAGCTAAAGACATCACACTTACTGATTTCAAAGTACATTAAAAATGTATAATAATGAAAACAGTATGAAACTGGCATAAAATAGACACATAGATCAATGGAACAGAATCAAGATCCCAGAAGTAAACCTATGCATATATGATCAACTAATTGAGATTCAGAGTTAGTGTAATTCACTCAAGTGTCTGCAGTTAGCAAGTGCTGGCTGAGGACATTCAATGCAGGCTGATTCCGTTGTCCTCCTGTTTAATCACAGTGCTTTAAATGAGATATAAATGGGCTTTAGAAGCCTTTACAAACTCATTTTTATCATTTTTTTACTATTATTCTATTACAGTAGTCCCAATTTTTCCCCCTTTGCTCTCCTTCGCCCAGACCTGCCCCCACACCCACAGTCCATCCTCACACCATTGTCCATGCCCATGGTTCATTCATACAAGTTCTTTGACTGATCTCTTCCTCTTCTGTCCACCATTACCCCCCTTCCCCCTCCCCTCTGCTCACTGTCAACCTGTTCCATGTGTCCATGCCTCTGGCTCTGTTTTGCTCATTTGTTTATTTTGTTAGCGAAAGACAAATACACACTAATTTTTAAAACTAATTCTCATGTATATCCCAACACATAAAACAGATAAAAGTGAATGCGTTCGGTTTGATTTGGGAAAGCGTAAAATTTGACATTTTATCTAGTCAGACTCCATCAGCCCCATCTGCCTTATTCTGTGACTCTAGACACAGCTGGAACCCCTCTAAATTAGATTATCCTGGAGAGTGGCATCGTTATTAGAACCCAAACCAGTTTTGTTTTGCTCACTTGATAACATAACCAAGGTATGTATGTATGTATATATATAATCAGAGTACACAAAATACAGTTTTATTTTGTGCATCAAAACTATAGAGAACAAAAGGAAGTCATTATTCAGAAGTCTGGGGGAACACTGTTATAATCATCCCCAAATCCAACAACCTGAGAATATCTTAGCTTCTTGTTTCAATGGACCCTCTAAGTCTCTTTTCACCGTGTTTTTGTTGGTACAGAGTATTATTTGGAAACCCTGATGTGAAAAAGGAAGCACGATTCCTCAGTTTATTGCTTTAGCTAAGCAGGGCCACATGAATTCCATTTTTAATTTTTTTCAGAAGATGTTGAAAGTATACCAATATTTCAACCATTTATTATGAGCTCCTTGTTAGGGCCAGTGGCCTAAGGGTTAAAAAAATGAAAATATGTTTTTTTATTTCACTGAAGTGGGCTTTAAAAAAAATCCTGAAATTATAAAGTTTGAATTGCATCTGTGATCACTGATGTTTGTATACTGAAGTTTGCATACAACTGAAGTTCTACATTGTATTATAGGAGTAATCAACAAATCTGTTAAGACTACATTTCTTCCATGCAAAAGCTAAGGATAAAAATATCATTAACAAGGAGACTTTCCAGTGGCAAAATGTATTATATGAAAATTACTATATTAACATAAAATATTTATGTATGATAACCTTATTTTCAGTAAAACAATTTGATATACCACGTGTATAACTCTTCTTAATAAGTCATCAAGTAAAACAGCAGCATGAATGTTAATTATTTGCCTTATCTCCTTCAAAATATTTCTTAAAATATGCTTCCATTACTAAAACTGTACTGAAAAAGCCACAAACATCATTCAAATAAATATTCCTGATTATGCAGTTCACCACCAAGAGGAAATGCATTATTAAGTATCACAGCATTTGGTAGTTCCACTCACATTCTGCTGGGTAGTTATTGCCATTTGCTATTCCATAATTTACACTCCACTCAGACCTAACTGCTTGCAGCTTCTAAAACAAACAAAACTGTTTTAAGTCTTGAGTACTTGCTTACTGTTATTTTTATCTGGGAACCACAGTCCACTTTTAATAGAGTAATTAATGCTCCCTGCTATAACGACCCCCCTGTAATCTCATTGCCTTAACCTACTAAGATTTACAGCATTCCATCAAATCTAAGCTGCCATCTATTATAAGATGTATTATTTTGTGTGGTGCCAAGGAAGAAAATGCATTCTCCCAGTTAAACTATGGCACATTCCTTATCAACTTAATTTTAAGAAGCATTCTTATTACAGACAAGTTAAAATTTGGGGATGAAAGATACCTGGGAATCAATGCAATATTGCATTCTCTTTGTGCATAGTGTCCTGAAAATCAACTAGCTGTAAAAGTTCTTCACCAGGCTATGACTAAGGCATTCTGGCTCTTTTCATCTTTCTCTGTCCCCTGTGAACTTCTGAGCTCTCCATATGATTCCCTTCCATCTTGATTAGCAACAAACTGCAAGAGAGAACATAGATATAAGATGGCAACAGTTGTTTCAAGAGTTAGATCTAACAGAGAACAGACTGTTGATTGCCAGAGGAGAGGGGGTTTGGGGGACTGGATGAAAAAAGTGAAGGGATTGAGAAGTACAAATTGGCAGTTACTGAAGAGTCATGGGAATGTAAAGTACAGCACAGGGAATATAGTCAATAGTATCATAATAACTGTGAATGGCGCTAGGCGGGTACTGGAAAAATAAGGGGGAACACTTTGTGAGGTATGTGATTATCTGACCACTGTTCTCAATCCTATACTCTACCACAAAACTAAGCCTAAACAAAAGGTTTTACACAAACCTAAAAAAGAATGAAACCAATACAAAATAGTATTGAATGTAAACTGTGATTGAAAAATAAAACTTTTTAAAATTACCTGAAAAAAAAGAGGTCTTGGAGTACCTTACATCAGTATCACCCACATTCCTTTGGCGGTGCTGATCACATGACCCGCCTAGACTAAAGCGGAGGAGGAATGTAGTCTTCCTGTAGTCCAGGAGAAAAAACAAATGATCTGAAGATCACTTAGCATCACAACTCCAATTCAGCCCCTATCACTTCTACTTATCTTTCAAGACTTAGCACAAGAATCACTTCTGTTCATTTATTTCTTACTACTTACTCTCCTAAATTTTCTGATATAAAATTAATAACCTTGTATGTTTGCATTAGACAACGTCATAGCCTGTTCAGGCTACCATAACAAAATGCCACAGACCTTGTGCCTTAAACAATAGAAATTCACATTCTCACTGTTGTGGAGGCTAGAAGTCCAAGATCAAGGTGCCTGTAGGGTTTGTTTCTGGTGAGACCTCTCTTCCTTGTTTGCAGGTAGCTGCCTTATCACAGTTTCCTCACATGTCTTTTTCTCTGTGTGTGCACACAGCGAGATCTCTGGCGTCTGCTCCTATTTTCCAAAGGATACCAGTCCTATTGGATCAGGCCTCTACCCATATAACCACATTTAATGTAATTACCTCCTTAATGGTTCTATCACCAAATAGAGTGACATTTGGGGTTAGGGTTTTGACATTTTATTTTGGAGGGACACAATTCAGTCCATAATAGATACTAAGTCCTTTTTTAAATCAGTGGATCCCCTGTGCCTGGAAGAGTTTAGAAAATTAATATATTTGTTTTATTTACATACTAATTGAAATTAAATTAGATGAAGAAGAGAAACAGTTGGGTTCTAGTTCTAGAATTTACATTATCTGTGTGATTTGGTGCAAATAGCTTTAACATTTTCAGGCACAAGTTTCTTAATCAAAAAAATTTGGGAGTTACAATAAGTGATCTTTAAGTCTTCTTGAATGCTAAAGTGTATATTCTATTTGACACCTATAATAAAAATCAATGAAAAATCTTAACTCTCAATCAGGGCTCACAAATTTGATGTACACTCATCTGTTTAAAGTAACAGATTATATTCCTGTATTAGGTCACAGTTTACATTATGCAAATTCCTGATTGAATTTGTGATTCCTGTCTTTATAACTACATCCTGACACATGCTGAGACACATAATGCTATTCCAGCTTCACTTGCTATTGACCACATTGAGGTATATATTCTAATTCTTTACCACCAGGGAGTCCTTTAGCAAGTATTTGCTCAGTTATTCCATTCTGCAATACAGATGAGGATGTTTTCACACCTTCAAATATTAGTGAATAATATTCACACAAAAAATCTTTAAAAATATAAGCAAATTATCTCATTTGAATTCTAACGAGGTCATTAGTAATTCTAAATGTTACTTGAAAAGTGCATTTGCTTTAGTTAGAATGTGTTGTCAAAAAGATAACATCAACTAGAGCACTCTGAATGAGGGATAATGATAAACAATATTTCACCATAGGGTTAGAAGTCACTAACAGTGGTGAGTTAATACTATTAGATTTGGGACCAGTTATAGTTATATTATTACAAAATACATTAAGAAAACAAAAGAATACTAATTTATTTTTCTAAGTTGTAAAAGTTAGAACAAAATGCAAATATTCAAAAGAAAAAGTTACCACTTTAGATTTGAAAATGTTTTCAAATA
>PVJD01010386.1:0-54065 GCA_004026545.1 Mormoops blainvillei
TTTTACTTAACTTATAAGGACATGATCACAAAACTATAGATAATCATTCTTCTATTACCAAGGATTGCTAACTAAATAAAATATTGTTCACCTTATATATATTTACATTAAAACTATAAGTATATATTTATTATATAGGTATGCATTTAAATATTTAATATATGGATGTATGCATATAAATATTAAAAAGTATAAAATAGTATATATTTACATAAATAAGAGGTCAAAATATACAGCTAGAAGATATTGTATATTAAAATATAGTGGACACTTCAAATTACAATGGACTTTAAATTGTCTCAGGTATTTCTCTTAAACTTCTGTGTACTCACTAGTTATTAAATATGGGTTGACTTTTTTATCCTAAAACTTATTTAGTCTTAATTTTACTTTCATTAATTATTTTGGAGGGTCTAAAAAGATAGGTATATTTCTTTAAAGGTTCCTAAATTCCTTGTGTTTACTGAAATTTAGTATAATCTAATTATAGAAAATGATGGCAACATTAATAGTAAGATATCGTCAAAGTATGGCTTTCACATTGGACAGATTTAGAATAATATGAAAGGTTTTTTAGCTCATATGAAAATTCTATTATACTGTATTTCAAAATAATAAAATTACAATTGAATAAAACCATTTAGTGTTATTTTCTAATATCAGTTAGTTAGCATTACCTGAAATGTCTCAGGAATTCTTTTTTAGGTTATATCAGTGGGCAAAGAAAACAACCATTTTCTTTTTCACAATATCTCATCCCTAACTAAACATAATGTTGCAGTTCGATTCCACATTTTTATGCAAAAAAAATTCATTACTTGTGGCTGAGTTAAAAAATGTATATTGTAACATTAAATACAAATAAAAAAATTTAATTAAAATTGTTTTCTGGTGCCAAAAGGGAAAGGTATCTTCCATACACTTTTCTTGCAGCATTTTCTAAGAAAAATTGTTTGTAAATTGTTTCTCTGTCTCTCTGAGATGTATTTAAATATTTTAAAAGTTAAATGAGCCTCTTGTCAATCTTACATGGTAAGAGAGTCTCTCTTGGGGAAGTTGGAGATTTCTATTTGAAATGTGAACATGAAGGAAAGTGGCCTTGCTGTGGGAACTCAGCCAAGGTAGTACTTTCCAAGTTGTAACTCATGCTTATTGAAAAGACACAGAAGATTTTATATTGACTTTGGGTAAAGACGGTACGTATGAAATGAAATCTATCTGGCTATAAGAAAAGGGTGAGATTTATTTTGGTTTTACTAATCTCTTCAGCAGATTAGCTGTGATGCACATGACAGTGTGCTGTAATTCTTATTCAGTAATAAAAGTGTTTTTTTTTTCTACATTTTGTGATTAGGTTTACTGGATTGGCAGGAGACTTTATTTTTAATAAAATCTTCTCAACAATTTGAAACTGAGACAGAGATTGATCTGGCAGTTTCTGCATTGAGCAGACCAGCTGAGGGCCTTGCGGTGATGCAACATTGAGGCAAATTATAAACGGACTTCCTCTGTCTCGTCGCTTTTTCAAAATAGTACACAATGAAAGCACTCCAAACTAAGATATTATGATCAAATAAGGATGATCAATACAGGTTCTTCAATCCTGTCAAGATCAACATTAGTTCGGACAGTGCAAAAATATGGTAATCCAGGTAATCAAGGTCTTACTCATAAAAAGCTAATATTTTTCTGTCACATTTGTTGTAGATGGATACATATAATTTTAATCTTAGAGTAATCTGAAAATGAGACCTCTTATTTGGATGAAATAAGTTATTATATGAGGTTTCTTAGAATGCATGTTTCCAGAGTAGATGGAATGTTGGTATTTAAGGATGCATATCATTCCTAGAGGAAAATTAAAGAGATTCTGGGAAACACAGAAATGACAGGAGGAAAGGATTTAGAAAATCATATGGGGCAAAACCCTCACTAAGGAAATAACTGGCAAACAGATTAAAATGGATGGATGGAGGGAATCTCAGAGGAAGGAATTGGTGAACTACATTTGATTAATTTTCCTTTATGCTACCCTATACTTGCTGTTGCTAGTACGTAGCAGTGCTATTTATTCCAGCAATTTTCAACCGATGTGCCGCAAGAATTGTTAAATACACAATACCTGACCATTAAGGCAGGAGCACTGGCCTTTTTACTCTCGGATCGTCGAATAAAAAATAATAATAATGCTAACAGCCAACACAACAATGACTGTCTGTACAAATAAATCAAAATTATACTTATTTTTTGTCAGCTTAGCAAAAGAAATTTCCAACAAAACAAAAGACAACCAACCAAATAGGAAAAGATATTTGAAAACAGCAGCTCCAAGAACACATTAATATCCAAAATATATAAAGAATTCACATAACTTCACCCCAATTAACAAATGTTCACACCCGAAAAGACACTTCTCCCAGTAAGATATACAAATGGTCAACACATGTATAAAAAGATGCTTAGCTTCACCAGCTATTAGAGAAATGCAAACTACAAAGAGATACCACCTTACGCCTGTTAGAATGGTTGTTATCAAAAAGACAAGTGAAAAACAAGTGCTGGAGAGGGTATGGAGAAAAAAAGAACCATCATTTACTGCTGGTGGAAGTGTAAACTGGTAGAGTCACTGTGGTAAACATTATGCAGCCTCCTGAAAAAAATAAAAAACAGAGTTACCATATTACCCAGCACCCCTCTTCTAGGTATCTACCTAAAAATTTTGAAACATTTATTCACAAAGATATATGCACTCCTATGTTTATTGCAGTATTAATTGCTGTGACAAGAGATGGAGACAACCACAGTGCCCTTTGATAGAGGTTTGGATGAAGAAGATATGATACACATGCACTACAAAATAATAGCCACAAAAAAAGAGAAGAAACACTATAATTGGTGACAATAAGGATGTATCTCGATAATATGCTAAGCAAAAGAAGTCAGGCAGAAAAAGTCAAGAACCATATGAGTTCACTCATATTTGAGATATAAAACTAAAAGCATGAGTGAACAAACAAGAAAAACACAATTTCAGGGACTTAGACAACAATATGGTGACTACCAAAGGAGAGGTGGAAAGGAAGTTAGAAAGGGATAAAAGTTGTCAGATATATGCTGATGAAAGATGATTTTGTTATTGTTGGCATTTAGCTAATTATTGATGAGAAAGGGGAGCAAAGGGAACTAGACATGGAGCCTAATCAACTGGAGAGCCTGAGTCTGCTCTGTCATGAAGCTACAGCTTCATGCTGCCAGGGATTATAGCATTTTTCCACCATAGGGGATTAACACTCCTCCCTTCCCCTTCTGGTTCGAGATTGCTGGGGAGCTCAGAGGGAGGTGCTGGACCACGGAGGTCTGTCAGTCCTGGACCATGTGTTTACAATGCAGTGTAAACCCATCTACAACCTGCAAAAATTTGAGAAGGTGATTGGTCATTTTGAAAAAGCTTCTGGCATTTTCCAAATCCAAAATATATAATCCCAGGGAAACAAAGAAGTGTTCGTTCTCTCTCTCTCTCTCTCTCTCTCTCCCCCTCTCTCATGACCTGCACTTGCCCCATGCCCTTGTTCCATGCACTCGCCTGTTTTCTCCACGACCTTGTGGCCCTAGCAGCCATGTCTAGACTTTAGCATGGAGGAGAAACCCTAGACACTAACTTTAGTGTTGGCTTTCCTGAGGGCATCATTGGGTTCTTTTTCATGGAAAGACAGACAGAGATGGGATATTAGGAAAGTCACGGGGAGAACTCCCTTAATTTTACACCAGTAATAAAGTTTACCACAGAGCCCCACCCTCCTGTGTGGGTCTCAGGAAATTCTTTTCCTCCAAATACCACAAGAACTCCCCTTCCACTGATAACACTCAAAAACTAAGTTTTCCAGAGAAATTGATCCTGACCCTGAACCAAACAGAAAGGAAATATTCTAGGAAACTTACTACTATTCTCTTAGTTTACTTTTGCTCTCTGTGTTCTCTTCAACTTCTTAAAGGACCTTATTTTACTAGAAAATAGACATTTCATTTGTTACACTATTTTTTTTCCTGCATTCCCAGTAATGATTCCTATACATATAGAAAGGAAAAGCTAGGTCCTGAGAATACCAGTACACCAGAAAAGATAAAGAGACACAGAAAAGAAAAACTCCTAATTAGCAGACCCACAAAAATCTAGCATTTATGGTCAGAGGATGCAAAGAGAGGTCCAACACCATTTGATTAACATTGGGATGGAAGTGTTCTCCAGTAAAAGTTTATAGATAAACACAGGTGGATGCCTATCACCTATTACTCATGGGGATGTAACTGACTATTTGAAAAATTGCCCATAGGTTCTATCTTCCTAACGATTTTTAATAAACAGAACTATGAACACTAAACACTAAAATTTCAATATGGATACTTCAATGAATGTGTCATAATAAGGCTTTGATGTTGGCAAATGGCTGTTAGGTGTCTTTGTGTTTCACATCTATGATAAATATTTGGAAAACTATAATAATTATCAAAACACTTATACTGGTGTGTAAATGTAATGTTTCTTATGTGACTGATGGAAACTCAGGAACAATTTATTCGGCTTTACAAGAAAAATCCTTAGGTAAATATTCAAATTATCAATCAAACTCCACTTTCAAGCAACAAAGTCATCACACAAGTTTATGCAATTAATGTATAACAAAGGAGAATTTTATACATTGCTAATCAAGAATCTGCTTTAGTACACATCGTTAGTATATTTAAAGGTAATGTGCCAAGGTAAATATTGGATTTGATTTTTAAAATTTATCTTATTATAGTCTGATAATTTTTTTCATTGTATTTTATTAGGTACTTGCTCGATATTTAGATAGCCATATTTTTCTATAACTACCCAGAAAAAGATGACATAACAATGGAGATAATGAAAATAAGTGAAGTGTCACCACCAAATGGAAGAGATGGGAGACATTGCAAGAATAAATACAAGTCTAAAATGTAATAATAATAATTTTATATTGCCTTAGTGTCAAAGGGAAGTAGAGCTAAATCTCTTTGTCTTTATCATTTTTTCTTTAAAAACTTTATTTTTGACTTGTTTCTCTATATCTTTGAGAGGTATGCAATTTTTTGAAAAGCTTAATGAACTTCTTGCCAGTGTTTCATTCCCCGGGTGTCTTTCCTGAAGGTCTGGGAATGTAAACAAGAAAGGTGGCTTCAACTCTCTGTGGGAGTTTAGCAAAGGCACTTGACCACGTCATAACTTCTGCTTGTCAAAAAGGTGTGAAAAGTAAATACAAATGCAAAAATGAATTTATCTTCTGAAACGGAAACCCATAAATACGATTGAAGAGGTATTTTAGAATATTGCCATGTTTATAAGAATAAAATTAATAACATAATATTTTTCTTCTCGTTACTTATCATTAGACTTGTTTTCACAGCTGGGTTTTCCATATACCCTATAATAACAGTAAAGTATATACACAGCATCTTATTTTTAATCTTAATAAGATATATCATCACGGTATCTATGTAAATACATTGTACACTTGCAAAATTTCTGTTTTACAAAAAAATAATCTTCACATCAATAATATACAGGGTGGGCAAAAGTAGGCTTACCATTGTTCATATGGAAATGTGTATAATACAAGGATAAATAAGGATTTCTGTGTTTCACCTAAAACTGTAAACTTTTTTTGCCCACATCTGTAACTTTTATGTTTTATAAGCTATTGTTTCTAATAAGCTTTCTCAAAAATAGTGGGAAAATAAATTTTGATCAAGTCTCCGCCACTAGGTTATTTCTCAACACTCCAACTTTTAAATACATGGCTACCAGTGATAAAGAGGTATTTTTTTTCAGTAGTAGCAGTATATTAATTTGTTCATATTTTAGTTAATCCCTAAAGTATAATACATAATACCACATTATACCACATTAATGAGTAAATACAATATGGTACTTTAATATAAAGTGAATATTTAATTAATTTAGTTCTTGAAGAAATTTTCAAATTGTTACATATTTCAGAGGAAATTTTCCATATCTATTTTTAAATATTATCAATAGAAAATGAGTCTACAACTGCTGATTAGAGAAATAATTACTGTTCAAATTATTGTATCCATAGCATTTAGTGTGTGCCTATAAACTTTATATTTCATTTTGTTTTGATAAAACTACATGTACGACTTTAGCAGATATTAATTTTTATGCCACTAGATGTAAAAAATATTTTTATGAGTTCAATGTCTCTTCTGAATTACTATTGAGCAAATTTTTCAATGTTTCTTTTGAAGAATACAATGGATCCAATAAAGGAGGAAATGAGGATGCAATAACTGGGCTATGAGAGAATAGAAAGTTCATTAGTGTAGATACACTTTTTCCTAGTATCTGTTTCTTCAGAATTAAAATACAGTGTAGAATTTTTTGTAGTGTGAAAGGGTTAGATATGTGAATTTCTTGAGATGATATTTTGAAAATAGGTACTTGGCAAATTCAGTTAACAGATTTTATGTACAGTTCACACAAACACCATTTTGAAACATGAAATTTTGACTAGTCAATGGGACTAACTTCTTTGGAAACTAAATAAAGTAGCAGTTCATTCAATTGCTAGGTCAGAATTTAAAATAATAAATTATTGTTTAATTATATTAATGATGCTCTGACTTTGTTGCTGAAAAATAAAAAGCTTATATTTTTCACTGAGATAGAAAGAGTCAACGTAGAGGGGAGACAAAAAGTGCACATATTTTAAACTAAGAAGCCCAGTTAAACAGATTTATAGCATCAATCTGAAAAAAAAATAATGTGTTGCAACATTAGTCATACTACAGATAAGGTGATTTTACTTTATGTTCAGACTTCTAAATAGTTTCATGCAGTTCATTCTAACTCCAGTATAACCTGAATAATAAAGATAGGCATAACTTCAAAAAGATATACTGCCCAGTTCTGGAGGGAAAAAATAAACGTGATATATTTTGTAACCTGAGCCACTCTACAATTTGCAGTTGTGGCAACCTTTTGTATAATATATATGGATCTAGAGATAATTTAAAGGTAAATATTACCAGGCTGTTTTAGAGACTTTTAGGACATCCCCCCACCTCATTTCATCATAATTTCTGTAGCACCATAGATTCTAGAATATGAATGCACTATTCCTGCGACTGAACTTCGAGTCTTACATTCATGTAGCTGCTTCGTTTTATCTCCACCTGCATCTGCTAAGGCACTTCAGTAATTTCAGTGACTCTATATGACATGCCATTGAAAATGAAGAACTGAAAGTATAGGAAACAAATAAGCAGATTCTTGGGTTAGTAATATAGTAAATGATATGCCTTGGAGTGAAAATAGACATGGAAATTGTTATAATAAAAGAAGTAAGGGCCACAACAGAGTTATGTTTACACTTCTGTAAGTCCACAGACATATATTCTGTCTCATTGAGAATCCTGAGAGAACAGAACCAAGAATATGGACCTAAAGAACACATTTAATGAGGAAGCATTATATACAATTAGCAAATGAAAATAAAATTAGAATATCAGACTCCCTGGTTAGAGAAAGAGAAATGAGGGAAGTCACTATGCCAAGGTCTCCCTAGAGAAAATTTTAAGCCAAACAGATGGGTGTCATTAAAAATTGGGTACCCAAAAGAGCCCTTGGCATTGTTTTTTGTAAAGAGGAAGATACCTTGAGAGAGAAAGTGTATGTGTATGTGTGTGCATGTGTGTGTGTACCCAACGAATACTGTAGATAACAGCGCAATTGAATTCATTAATTTCTTTTTCATTGAAAAATTATTTCTGTGATAATGAAAACAATGCTGGCTTATTTTAATAATGCCAGTTGCTTAATATCCTATATCTTTCAATTTGAACTGTATATTTTTATGGATAGAAAGAAATAAAATACATTTTTCATTAACAATGATGGTTTTTAATCATTTTAATTTTAATTCATCTTCTTGGATGATTTCTTTCTTTTTTACATATTGTTTGGAAAACTTCAGAAAAACACAGAAATGCTTGTTAATTCTCCACTTGTTAATCATTACTAATGTGTGTATTCACGCACACTCATACCTACATATACAGGCATTTTAATTGATATATAGTGATAGTTGTACACATTTTAATCATGTTATTTATTCTATACATTGCAATATATATAGATTTAAAATTTTAATATGCCATTAAACATTTTTTTAAAACATGATTTTAATGGCTGCATCTTAGCCTATGAAAAATTTGACATATCATCTCTTGTTCCAATACCCTCTATTAAACTTGTGGGCTGTTACCAGTATTTGCCATTTAATGTAATTATAAATGAGACAAAAAACACTTCAATACACATTTTAAAGGTCAGTGATCTTTGAAAAATATGCATGTGCATTTAAATTATATATATACAGATATATTAAATTTTATCAAAATTATATACATTAGAATTATATATGTATAAAATTTTAAATATATAAAGGTATATATGTATATATATAATTACCTTTCAGAAATATAATACCAAATGATCAGCAGTTCTGTTAAATATCTGCATGGTCAATACCAGTTTAAAAGTAAAAATGGAGCTAATTTAGAATAATTTTCCTAAATCCTTGTAAGTCAATCTTCCCCCGCTCCCCGAGGGGAGAGCACGAACACAGTCCCCTGCTACCACAAGTGATGCGGTTGAGTTTCCCTCATTTGGGGGAATCGTAGGGGTCAGCACATTTGGCATGCAATGGATAAGCCCCGCCCTGCAAAACCAACTTCCTGACCATGGCATCTCCCCAGGTATGTATATATCAATCTTTTAACAGTTTTTCTATTACCAATACTGTATTTTTTTTAATTACCAATGATTTATACTGGCATGTACACAAATTATTGGTATTGCGGGGAAAAAAAAAACAAAACACTTTCCACTAGGATAAACTGGGAAGGGATCTGTAGAAAGATGATTGTTGCAGCTTGGGTTCCACATTATCAAACTGTGAGGTGAACATGTGCTCACTGAACGGTGATTAGGCAATGCGTTGGGATCAACAAACACGGCACCGAGGAAAAGAAAGATAGTAAAACTTGGCAGAAGGAAGGAGTCAGTCAGTGACGCAGTCATGATTCTTTAGCTTACCTTGTCGTGAACTCTGAAGTTGAGATGAGCAAAGTGTTCCAAATGTGGGGCTAGACTCCTGGACTCTTGTATTCATCCCTGAGGACTGCCATGACGAAATATGTCACATTCAGTGACTTAACGGTAAACTGTTTTCTCTGTTTTGAAGGTTGTAAGTTCAAAATCAAGATGTTTGAAGGTTTCCTTATCCTGAGACCTTTCTGGCTTTCAGAGGGCCTCCTCACGGAGTGCTCCCTGGTTGTCTCCCCCTCTTTCTTCTTCTAACGACACCAGTTCTAGTGGACTAGGGTCCCACCTTTATTATGTCATTTAACCTTAATTACCTTTATAAAGGCCTGTTTCTCCAAGTAAGCCACATTGAAGGTGGGGGCTTTGCCATATGAATTCTGAAAGAGCACAGTTCAGTTCACAAGAGCCCTGCATTGTTCAGTCATCACATGCAAGTTGCTTGGTGACGTGGGCAATTCCTTGGTCTGGGTGATGCTCTTCCGCTCAATTGGTTATTCCCACAATTTCTGAATATATAATTAAAATGAACAAGCTTAGCAATTGGCAAAGATATAGCATTTATTCTTTTATCAGTAGAGTAAAATTTATCACTGTAGGAAGATCCAAATGGAGGAACTTAAAACTGATTTTTCCTCCACTAATATAGTAAATCAAAAAAAATCAAATGACTTCTTAGAGACAATGGCATATCAAATAATTTTAAAGATATAAGACTATGACCATCCTTTGGGAATTCTGTAAAGGCTCTACTCTTTATTGTTTATGGCTGCTGACTTATGTGCTAGGTTTAGTCATTCACCTGTTAATGATTGGACAGACATGTCTTTAAATGTCTGGAACCAATAAGTGTCTTGATCTCCTCCAAGAGCTCTGTGAGTGTTCGGGCACACCTTCTACATTCAACCAGGCAGTTGGGAATTCCATCTAGCCGTTTCTCCCTACTTTCACAGTGTCTCCAGGACGGGTGGAGATGGAAGCCTGTAAGGTTTCTTCTGTGCCTGCGCTCAGCCTTTTGTCGTGCATAGCCTTGGAGGCTCTCAAGAATACGACATAGTTTATCTAAATCTCCATGTACATCTTCTTCTCCAGCTTTTCCCTTTTTTATATTCTATTTGCTCCATCTGTTACTTGACAACTCAGAAATCCATGATTTTAAGCAATTTATTTTTAAAATTTTATTCCTTTTTTTAAAACAATGAATAAAAGCTTAGGGGAAAATCTCCTTGCCCTGGAAGAGGTTCAATTCAGAAATAAAGGCAACCTTGTAATTAGGATCTTCCTGCCACTAGCGTATATTCATGATATATACTTTCCTATAATTCAGCCAGGCAGCTGCTCAGCTAGCTGCTTGCTGGGCAGCCCGGCACCAAGAACAGACAGGAGTCACACAAGGTAGCTATGCGATTCACTCAGCTTTTGTTGAAAGCAGCTTCACTCAAAGTACAACATCAACACACATTAATATCCTACTCACACTCTAACAATCTAAGAGAAATATAACACACACACACACACACACACACACACACACACACACACGAGCAATCAATGGGGGATAATGAACCTGAGTCTCAGAGTCTTAGTCTGCAGGTCCAGGATATGGCACAGTGTACAAGGGAGTTGTCAACATCTTGCAAGAAAGGATCTCCAGAGCCAAGTGGGCAGCAGGGCAGACGAAATCCTCAGTCCAGCAGGGCACAGCCTCCAGTGACCGATGCCAAGGGAGATCAGTGTGGTGTGGAGCAACACCCTGGTGTGTGGAGCTCAGCTGTCTCTGCAGTGGTCTGGAGTCTGCCTCAGCTATACCTTGAAAGTGGTGGACTCCACCCTTCTGGGTCTTTTCGATAAATGTCTTGGGACCCCTGATGGCAAAAGGGGAATTTTCCTAGGAGTCTATGGGTGGTACATGGCTGTTCTGCTTGATACGCCTTCTGGCAAGTGTGGAACTCCCCCAGGCGCCTACCTCCGGGTGGTTCCCCTCTGAAGACACGGTTACTCTGACCATGTGTGCAGATATGTTAATTGTGTCTCCTTACCAGATGTGTTTACCCTGACTTAGGTAACTTTCCTCTTGAACAAAAGTGTCATGGCTGACCAACAGCCATTTTACTTGACATAAGTGACTCCACTTTGTTTTATATATTTGATGCTACCTTGATTGGACCAGAATCAGGTCTTGCATTTCGTCAGTCTTGCTCTTCACACCTCCATGGGACCATGAAGCATAAAATAATGTCAGTTCTCTGGAATGGTGCTTTGGGGAGGCCAAACACTGCTCTTCCTTCTCCAGTGACTACCAGGCTGCTGGATTTCAAGTCTGCTACAGAGCTGGGTCCTTGTGTTTTGGAACAGAACGAGCAAAACTCCACACAGAATGTCATTAATGCTGGGATTCGGATAGAGTTTTACATAAACATCCCCCATTCATGCAAGATTTTGGTTAATTTCCAGAGTTCTGGAAAAGTGTTCTGATCATTTTTGCTACTTTTCCAATTGCTGTTATATAAGATATTTTTCAGAGGTCTTAACGATTTCCACTGGCATCGCTTCTTGCGTATACACTAATATTTTTTTGTAAATAAATCCTAAAAATAGAAATTCATTGAAAAGAATAACATAAAATAATAATAAATTTTAGGTTTAAAAGTCAATTACTCATGTAACCCAAATTTGGAACTTTAAAATGACTCTATTGAAAAGAATAACATAAAATAATAATAAATTTTAGGTTTAAAAGTCAATTACTCATGTAACCCAAATTTGGAACTTTAAAATGACTCTATTGAAAACATAATGTTTATGTATGTAAACATTATGTGACATTTTATAACACCCTCAGGTATTATCTTTATTTTGATAAATTATTACGTGTAAACATAGGTGAATTATTTAAGGCAAATCATGTACTCTAACAAGATTTAAATGAGATGTTGTTATTAATATTCTGTTTAGTCTATCCTTAGTTTTGTTCTCCATTAGTTCCTATTTCCTCGTTTACCAGTAAAACTTAATTTAATTTTTTTTCATTAAAAAATTATTTTTAAATCTAGATTAAATTTAAGATGTTTGACTCCTTCTGTTATTTTTGACTGCTCTCAGTTTCTTCCATGAGCATATAGTGCATGAGAGCAGACCAACAGATACTCTGTACACCCATAACAAATGACTGAAAGAGAAGAATCTACTTTACCATCTGTTCCTTTAGAATCAGGTGAATCAAAAGAATGATTCACAATGCAATGGAAAAGATGACTTTCACTGATAACAACTAAAAGTTGGATGCAGAAATGTCACTAGTCATCTAAACATGGTGACAGATTAATGGTAAAAACTAAAAAAGTATCTCTGCATATACAACTTTTTTATTTATTACTTTTTTTCTTGGTAATGAATGAAAGAAGAAAGCCTGTCTCTCAACATTTTCTAAGAGGAAAAGATTAAAAAACTTCATTTTTACAAGTAAAACCATACTGAATATGTGTATTTTATTTGTATCAAATATTTAATTATTGCATTTATTCTTGAAAAGGACATTGATAGATTTCTTTCTTAGATTACCTAGGAGGAGGAGATGTATAAAATAATCTCTTTCTCCTAAATAAAGATGTGTTGAATAGTATATACAGTTAAAGCTTTAAAAATTCCCCTATACAGGTTTATTGTTCATTATCATGAACAAATCTTCGACAGAAGACAGTGTGCAACAATACATAACATTTTATTAAATTATTATAGTTATAAACACACATTTCCCAAAAGTTTCAAAAGCTCTAACAGGCTAAAACTTCCTTCTAAATTCATGAGTTTTTACATTATTTAAATATTAATGTGCAAATCGGGAAAAACTTTCTTTTAAAAAGAGTACATCAAAAAATAAAGGCAAAACTGATTTATAAAGATCTTGTTATTTTTTAAGGGATTAAACACATAGCTGCATGCCAAAGAGAGAACTTGCTTTGAAGCAGAAATATTGGTTTTCAACATTTCATAACAGTAAATATAGAAAAGAAAATCAAAAGAATATTTTATTATATATTCTACTCCTTTTGCTTATTAGAAATTTTAGATCATGCTCCATGTAATGCCTTTAAGGAAGTTGTTTTCATATATGTTGTTTAGCCCTGGCTGGTGTGGCTCAGTGGATTGAGTGCCAGCTTGAAAACCAAAGGGTCACTGGTTCGATTCCCAGTTGGGCCAATTGCCTGGGTTGTGGGCCAGGTCCCCAGTTTGGGGGTGTGTGAAAGGTAACCACACATTGATGTATTTCTCTGTCCCTTCCCCTCTCTAAAAATCAATCAATAAATAATCTTTCAAAAAATATGTGTTGTTTAAAATTTCAGTGTTTAAAGGAAAATCCGGCTCTAAAATTATTAGTTTGGCAGGTGGGTGTGTCTGTGTGTGTAGAATGCACTTTCCCTTCACATAAGTGGGAAAATAAGCAACTTGTTTCATCCCATCATTTTGATGGTAGGAGTTTGTAAGAAAAGCAGTCTTTATATTATTTGACTCAAAATTTTGTGTAGTGCCAGATTGTTTTTAATTCATCCTATTTTAACTGATTTTAAACTTCTCTAGTGCCTGATTTTTTTAATCTCCTTTGTAATTACTTTCACAGTATTCATAGTTTCAATAATAATCAGTTGTGCTTTCTCCAGGAGCATATATAATAAAATGGGAACAATACAGAGAAGGTTATCACAGCCCCTGCCCCAAAATGGCATGCAAATTTATAAGTTGGCCCATTTAAAATAGTAATATTAATAACAACAACAATCAGTAGCAAACAAAAGTTTCTATAAGTTAATCAATGCTATTTATATTGTGAGATAATTTTATAAATCGGGTTAGAGCAGAGGAAAAAATCAGATTTGGAAAGCTAACTTTATTTATTATACTTTAAAATGATACAACAAAATGAATAAAACCTTAACTCTTCCATTAAGAGAGAGTTGAGGCTTCAAAGAAAAGTGAGTCAATTGAATTGTCTTAGGTACATAAGATGTACCACATCTTTCTAATTTGCCACATTAGAAAGAATACAAAATAATCTATCTGTATGGCATGGGCTTCAAAGTTGTCCCTCATCTGCTTGGAAAAGTTAAATATCTAACACTAAGGAAACAATATTGTGAAATGAAAACTATCTGGTACCTAACCCACAAACACAAAGATCCTGCCACTAAGAATGTCAGCATTTTTCTTTAAAATTTAGAAAAAAATTCCTAAAATAATACAACTACTCAAAGAGAGGGCTAACATTTATGAGTTGATTTATGTGCAAATTCAATGTTTTTTACACTGTAGTGTGCTCTTTCTCCTTTTTTAAATTTTTATCACCCCTCCAAAAAATAACACTGATCTTTTGTATCAGCCCACAATTATTTTTCTAAAATATTGCCAGGACAACACCGTGACGCCTGAAGAAACAATGACTGGGAACTGCTGAATATAAAACTTAAATAACATAAGATTTCAGGTGTAGAACTACTTTTTACAAATGCAGATTTTCTACTGATTATGAGAAAAACATTCGATATGCTTCAATAATTGTGTAGGTTTTACCATAGCTGGATTAAAGTCAATTAGCTCTGGGCCATCTAAAAGCTAAATAAATTGTTAATCGTCTCATAACATAACGGAGTTTATTAAGAAAAAGCCCTAATATCAAAGCATATGGGAAAAAATAATTCAGGGATACTTGGAAGGCACCTATATCCAGAAGACTATTTCCTCCATGTACCATAGTGTTAATAGTAGCCAGAATACCAATTTAGTCTTGTCCTCATAGTATTTTAGTACTTGGAAGAAACATTGAACAGTTTTCTCATCACTTTGTAATTGTGAGAAATTTTTATAAGGAGTAAAGTGACATGGTAAAATGGTGCAACTATAAATTATTGAAGGAACAGCATAAGGTTAAAGCTTATACTCTTTTTAGTGTACAAGTACCTCACTAGCATATAAGCAAATGAGTATATGAATATGCTATTATACAAGTATATGTGCATTTAGTGTATATAAGAGTGTATATGAAAGCTATCCTTTCACATACATTATCTTTGTATCTTCAACAGACTTATAAAGATTTATGTTCCTTCTGCAATCTAAGGCCAATCTCCACTTCTGTGATTGGGTTCTATACCTACAAATGTTCATTCTGTTCTTCATGTATCCAATATTTCCTACACACTGGTTTGTAAACTTACAGAGTTTGTATAGCAATGAAAAAGACATCTATTCCTTATTATTTCCTATTGAAATCCAATTTCTTTCACACTCACTATTCCATGGCAGTACCCCTCCCCTCCCATACTTACTTGCATTAACTACATCTTTTTTAACATTTTGTTTTTCATTTTGTTGAATATTTTGTTTTTCATCTAACATCACTATCTCTTCTTTCTTTCTCTCTCTCTCTCTCTCTCTCTTCCTTCCTTCCTTCCTTCCTTCCTTCCTTCCTTCCTTCCTTCCTTCCTTCCTTCCTTCCTTCCTTCCTTTCTTTCTTTCTTTCTTTCTTTCTTTCTTTCTTTCTTTCTTTCTTCTTTTCTTACTTTTCTTTCTTTCCAGAATTCACTTCCCTGGCATCTTTTCTTCCAACTCAATTTCTCAAATTCACTAACACATTTATTCTTTTCCTTTATACAGCATTGAATTAAGTATTCAAGATTTTTTTCCATTGAAGAAAACAAGCAAAACCAAATCAAACCATTCCACATCCTGTGCAGCACACATGTGCCTATATTCACCTATGCAGCCAGCTTCTTCAAACAGTTGATGAAAGTAGGTATGCTTATTTATTACTACTTACTCCACTCTAATTTGGACTCCCTCAGTCTTATTACACAAAAATTATACTTTGCTAAAATCAATAGTGACTTATGTGACACCAAATGTTACTGCAGTTTGTATTGTTGACCACATTCTCCCTGAAGCCCTCACTTTCATTTTTACATTCCCCAATTAGGTGGTCTGGTAAGGCTCCCTCTCAATACATAGCACCATCATAATTAAAATTGAGAACCTAGGAGGCAAATTTAAGACTTCTCTGTCTCTTTCTATGTTTACACAATCAACACTTCCACATTTTATTCCTTAAATATACCTTAAGTCTATCAGCTTTTCTTTACTACCTGGCTGTTTCCAGTTGCACTAGTCTTTAGTTGAAATATTATACCAACCCAATGGAATGATTTAGTCCATCTCATTATATACAAAGCTTACCCTAACTAAGCTATGTTTTATGTGTCAAGTAGACTCCTCTTATCACAATTCAGATCTGATTATATTGCCCTCACTTAATATATGTTATTTTCATTTGTCCTTACAATTTTAAAACTTGTGTTAAATCAGAAAACAAGGCTTGATAGTCCGGCTCTACCTAGCTATCTAGCCTTTTCCAAAAATAGTCCCAACTTGAACCTGGTGCTCCACATAATACTACATTTAGTTTATTTCCCTTTACGTGCCCCGTTTGCTCTGACATCGGGCCCTTGCACATGCCCTCTTCTCTCAACCTAGAACTCTCTCACTCATTCCTCCATTTGCCATTTTAATTCCGAATCTATCTTTAATTTCAACTCTATCAGTTCATTAGGTATCCTTTCTGACCTCCCTAATATGTATTTTCCTCTTAACACACTTTTGTAACATCAAGATCCTTTCTATTTATCACTTTATAAATAAATAATAATTTTGCATTTATTTGGGTGATTATTTAATTAATATCTGTCCCTTAGGAGATTTCAAAACTAGATTAGGTCAGAAAACAATGTTCCAACATTTCTTTTTTCTTTTTTTTAGTTGTACTCTCAGTGTCTAGGGAGAACCTGGAAGATAAAAAGTGATCCTAAATATTTGTTAAATGAATTAATAAGTGAACAAATGGATGATAAAATAATTTCCATGACACTTGCTAAATCTTTTATTCTTATTTATATGTTACTTTAACAGGCATTTTCATGGTATTCTCATAATATGTCATACAGTGTGAAATGGTTTGTGTTTTTGAAAATCAAACACCTCTGTCAGACATTCCTATTCATTAAAAATATTTAATCCTGAGCACTATCCATGCCAGCTTTATAAGAAATTTGGAGGCATCGATCTGAAAGCTCTGTATTTGTAGTTAGATCCCTAGATGAAAGGAATAATTGTTCTGGATTTTCCAGAAACTTAGGTTCTTCTCTCTACTGGTTTACTAGGGGAAACTCTTACTTCCTCATTAATTTATACCTAGTGGTTCACTCTGGTACAGTGTTTTCTGCATACCATATGTCTTTCCAATGTTACTAATCAACACTAGATAGAAAATAGAAATGTCAAAAGGTCAAAAGAAACTCCATAATTGACAGTATTGCTATTCAGTTAAATGACACCTGGGGACATTAATCAGTAGGACCAGCCTCAGAATAAATTAGTGGATTAACAAGGGATATGTCTATGCAGGGAATTGCATGAAAAGATAATAAAATACTTGGGAAGTTTTAATGATTAAATTTTCCCCAAGGAAAACTTCTACTGAACAATCATTAAAAGTCTTCTCTATCATCTCTTACATTTTTTATAGTTCTTCCCAGCGATTCAAATGTGAATAATCGCATTTAAAAAACTACATAATGATATTTATAAGAGAGATTGTAGGAATCGTTATGCCTGAGAAGACACAGGTGGCATTTTAAGGCTCTTTAAAGAGCAGATCTTATTTGAAATAAAGTGTATGCCATCTTATATTCCAATATTGGTTACATCTAACATTTAATGAATGCATATTATGCTCTAGACATTCTCTTAGGAGCTATCTTGTTTAATTTGTATTCATAATTCACAGAATGGAAACTGAGGCACAGCAGAGTGGAATGCATGAGTGAGTTTTCACAGCCAAGATGATGCTGAGCCTAGGTACAATTAATTGACTCCGAACTCTAGGTATGTTTCATCATCCCATGTGATTTCTAGAATGCCAAGTCATTTTTTTTCACTTAGAGAAAAGATAAAATGTTAATACCCACAAGAGTGTATCTCTGTTCTACACTGTGCATAATAACTAATAAAACTGCTTACATTTTAAATTATTCTCTGTCACAATTTAACCTGAGAAGAACATACTCATTTACATTCCAAGGGCAGTTTGCTATTTGAATTAAACATAAGTGTACACAAGAAAGGCATCCCATGATGTTTTCCAGGAAGTTAGCTTCTAAGCACTTTAACTAATATGTTTTCTTGGCAGATAAATGGTAAACTGAAATATATTGTGCTGTCAGTAGAAACAGAACTGAGGACTATTCTGCATCCTAGCCTTAGCTGCAGCAGTTATGTGTTATATGACCTTGGACAAGTTGTTATTGTATGTTTCTGAGTAATACTCTTAAATCTGTCATCGTGGGGGGGTTGACTAGATTATCTATGGTTGTTTTAAGCTTTAAAATAAGTTTCAAAAGTTAACTAATTATAGAACCCTCCCCACAAACATCACGATTCTCCTAGTTTTCCCATTTCCATTAAACAAGCCACTTGGTCAGTCTGCAAACCAGAAAACATATTCATGTTATTTCTTTCCCTTATCTCCTGGGATAATGAGAAATATGCACAAAAAACATTTCACTGGGCAACTCTCACAAGCCCTTATCACATGGACACACTGTGGATTGTTCTTCCATAAAGGCTTCCAGCTACACTGCTACTCCACATTTTCATAAAAGATGTGTGAAGATAGTGAATTTTGCTAACATACAAATGACCTGGCCTGTAGGATGGGAACATTTTGACCTTGGATACTAGCTGCTGATGAACTACACACAGGAAAGGATGAACTAGCTATTCAGTGGTGTTGCATATTTGTGCCTATATTTCCATAGCATTCTGCAGCACCTTTTAGAGGTAAAGCTGCCAGGATATCTAGGAGGATGAGTTGACTTTGTGACTTTTTAATGTCCACATTTAAGAAAGTTATTTCTTTTTCACTCCCAACATCTGGCCTTAACTTGATTACATTTCTTCATAGCCACTACTGCCACTCCAAACAAAGCCTACCTGAGAATGAATAAGTTTAAATGCTCTTTGGCATGGCCCTTAATCTGATGTGGTTCATTTTTTCATTAGACAAGATGCTTTATACCAATTTGTCCTTCCTGATTCAGACCACTCAAACACCCTATTGCAATGCAAAGTCCACCTTTTAGCACTATCCCATTCCCTCAGTCTGAATTAGCCATACTAACTGCTCTGTGTTCTCAAGGTAAACCAGCTCTCCCCTAAATTTGTGGCACTAGTTACTCTTTTACCCACAATTTTTATGTTTGCCTATTTGCCTCCTGCCATCATTCATATCTCAGTTCCCAGAAAGCCCTTCCCTGACCACCTGTTTAAAGATTTTCAACTCTCTGCCTCTCCCCAGTCATCACCCTATTTAATTAGTCACTGATCATTGTCATATATTATTACTTGTATTTAACATCAGTGTTTTTCTTTCCACTAAGTTGTATGCAACGCAAGACACAACTTATTTAATTATGAATTCTTAGTAAATTTATTATAACATGTACAGAATTATATGGTAGAAAAGATGAGAGTAAGAGTTTGAGGAATGAATGAGTGAAGTAGCAAAGCAGCCAGTACAGCTAAATGTATCTGTGACACTGGGAAATTAATGTTTTTGATTAATGTATGTGTTTCTATTCGTATGTAATGTATGTGTAATGTTAACTATATGACCTCTACGATCACTTCCAACAACAATAATGCATCTTCATGTGTATTCTTATATAGATAAAAATACTACCTTGAGAATAAAATAATTTCATCCACATTAATTTTTTAAAGGGTTAAGCACAGAATGATGAACTTTTTTCTTTTAAATTTGTATGTACTTAATGAAGAGGTGAGAAATTATTATTTCCTCAAAAATGCAACTATTGGTTTTATACTTTTATACTTAAATACACAGGCACATACATCTTATTGTTTTTACTGGACAAAAAGTTTTAGATGTGAAATAGTCTCACTTAGTGTCTTTTATACCTTATAGTAGTTATTTGCTGATGCAAGTTGATTTTGACTTTTTGTAATCTTACTTCTTGCTATAAAATAAAATATTGGAACTTGGCTTGTGAGTAGAAGAAATTCCTTAGAATTGCTCCCTCAAGAGCATGAGTTCTCAATAGAATGTTGTTTTGAAAAGATGAATAGTATTGCTGAAACATAGAAATCTTTATTGAGATATATTTTTGTTTTGTTGTATTGTAGCATTATGTTGTTTTTTTTCTCCAAGTATTATTTGGAATATTAGTCTAAAACGATTCTAACACTTAGTTGAAACTAAGACAGAAAGAAGAATAGCAAACTAATAGCGATAAAGTTCCAAAAGCAGAAACAAAAAGTAGTCAAGGGAGAAATATTAACTAAAATTGCTAAAAGAAAAGAAAATAAATTGATAAAAGAAATGTCACTTTAAGACATCATAATAAAATGAAAGACAGATAGGTTTCAATTTAATGACTGCTTGGTGGCTTATATGAAATGGATCAATTTTCCCAGTCTAACTTTTAATAGAAAATCATATATTTCCAAGACAAAGCTAAATTTTGAGTTCAAGAAAACTTTTTTACAATAAGGGCTTTACATGAAAACTTAGAAGGGAAAGGGTCTAGTTAAAAGACCCATGGACATGATAAACAGGGTGGGGATTGAATTTGGGATTGGGGGTAGGTGGGATGGTGTAGAGCAATGGAGGAAAATTGGGACAAACAAAAATAGATAAATAAATAAATAAATTATATTTTATGAGACTGAAAGCAAAGTGTAGGTTTCACCTAGTATTTTATATTCTTTTTAGAAATATGTCAAATTTTATATATCAAAATATGTTATTAAATTAATTGTGGTTTTTTACATATTTAAAATTTTGGACTCATTTTATGGTTGTAATCACTTAAATCACTAGTAAAGATGTTAGCATTTAATACAGGAAACATTTAATTTTAATTAACTTTATTACAAAAATATTTTTGTAGTGGTATAATAGTGCTGTTAATTGGCTCAGAAAACAATATGAGGTGTCAAAATTTAATATATTTTATCATAATGTTTGAAAGCATGATGAAAAAGTCTATGTAGAAATATCTTGTTTTCTCTAATAATATTCATCTTTCCACCACTAATCAATTTTAACATTTCTCACATAGCTCCCATGTAGGATCTTGTCTATTAAACAATAAGATGTATTGATATAAACCTTTTTTAATTTTAAAATTTATGTACCTTTGTGTCTTAAATATTAATCAACATAAAGAATCAGTATTGTTATATTAAAAGGCCATTTTACACCAAAAGCAAAGACAGATTTCTTATTAACTTGAATAACCTTAATTTTATGAACATTATATATTTTCATTTTAATATTTATGGTACCTGGAATATTTAGGTTATTTCATAATCTTATATCTCATAAACTAATGCATGTATAGTAATATTCATTATAACGGCATCAAAGAATGTATTTAGGACCCACGCCAATCAAATATAACTTCTCCTTTATCTGGTTTCATCTGCTAAAAATCTTATTTTCAAACAGTAAAACTTTCAGAGGTTCCAGCTGGACATAAATTTGGGAGTATAGTATTCAACCCATTGCATATAGCTTGAGAAAAAATTAAAAAATCAGCCCAATTACACTAAACCGAACAATTTTACAACCAGCTGTAGCTATAATTCAAAAAACTTATTTTCTTACAAAAAATGGCCAAAAGTCTAGAGCATGAAATCTGACCTCATTATATGAAATCCATGTGACGTATCTAGAATATTGATCAAGAATGCCACTTTGTCCAGTAAAGAAAAAGGACAGGCTGATCCCAGTTATGACATAGTCTTTCATAAATTGTTTAAAAAGTATTAGAATGATACAAGCAAAGTTTTAAATATATGCCCATCAATATCTGGAAGAGCTTATCATGGAAAGAAGATTTCATATATAAATGAACATATTAACAGATTAAAGGAGATAAAGAATGTGTTTCTCTTAGTTAAGTGAAAAAATGCTACCTTGATAAAAAGTCATCATCTGCACTAAATAATTTATATTTAGCAGACCGAATACAGAGAAGATATTTCTCTATTTTTAACTGTTGTTCAGTTACAGTTGTTCTGTGTTTCTCTCTGTTGCTCTCCCCTGCCCTGTCCCCCCGACTCCCACAGACAATCCCCCACATTGTCCATGCCCATGAGTACTCTATTCTTGTTCCTTGACCTGCCCCTTCCCCATCGCTCCCCCTCCCCTCTGGCCATTGTCAGTTTGTTCTTTATTTCCTTGTCTTTGTTTCTATTCTGTTCATTTGTTTGTTCTGTAGATTAGGTTCCACTTATAGGTGAGGTTATATGGTATTTGTCTTTCACCTCCTGGCTTACTTCACTTAGCATAATGCTCTCCAGTTGCAAGAATGCTGTGGTGAAAGGTAGGAGTTCCTTCTTTTTTTCTGCTGCATGGTATTCCATTATGTAAATGTACCACAGTTTTTTGATCCATTCATTTACGGATGGGCACTTAGGCTGTTTCTAGCACTTGGCTGTTATAAATAATGCTGCTATAAGCATTGGGGTGCATAGGTTCTTCCGAATTGGTGTTTCAGGATTCTTAGGGAATATTCTCAGCAATAGGATTACTAGATCAAAAAGTAGTTCCATCTTTAGATTTTTGAGGAAATTCCATACTGTTTTCCACAGTGGCTGCACCAGTCTGCATTCCTACCAACTGTGTACTAAGGTTCCATTTTGTCCACAACCTCACCAGCACTTCTTGTTTGTTGATTTATTAAAGCTGACTATTCTGACCAGTGTGAGGTGGTATCACATTGAGGTTTTTCTTTGCATCTCTCTGATAGCTAGTGTTACTGAACATTTTTTCATGTGTCCTCTGCAAATTCTTCTTGGAGAAGTGTCTATTCATGCCCTTTCCCAATTTTTAATTGGACTGTCTTCCTGGTATGCACTCGTGTGAGCTCTTCATATATATTGGAGATCAAACCCTTGTTTGAGGTATCATTGACAATTATATTTTCCCATGCAGTTGGTTCCCTTTTCATTTTGTTGATGTTTTCTTTAGCAGTGCAGAAGCTTTCTAATTTGTTGTAGTCTCATTTGTTTATTCTTTCCTTTATACCCATTGCCTTAGGGGATGTTTTGGTGATAATACTGCGGCATGGGATATCTGAAATTTTCCTGTCTATGTTCTCCTCTAGGACTTTTATGGTGTCACAACTTATATTTAAGCTTTTTACCTACCTTGAGTTTATTTTGGTTTATGATGTAAGTTGGTGGTCTAGTTTCATTTTTTTGTATGTACTTGTCCAGATCTCCCAACACCATGTATTGATTTTTCTTAATATAATGCTTGATATTTAGGTAAAAAAATAAATTAAAAACAAACCAAGTTTTAAATTGAGGGCAAATGTTTAGTGTGTCTGTCTATTATCTCCTAATTTTAAAGAGAAATTTAAGCCAGCATTTAAATGTTTTCTGTCTAGTAAGAGAAGATGTGTACTTTTTATCATAGTGAATTAATAAGTATAATTTATGTTTAGTAAGTTATCCATCAGAAGCAGAGATGTCTTATATTTGATTCAAGTATGTTTCCTGTAACAGGCATCCTTGCAAACGCTGTTGACTACAGAAAATTTGAAATTAAACACCAAAGTAATTTTAACCTTGATGTAACAATTGTTTCCCATGGGAGGTGTCCACAAATTCTTTTGTACCTAATTTCAGAATATCACATAATAACTGCCCCACTCATCCAAAATAAACAACATAATTACAATTTCTTGAACACAATTAAAGAATATATTTAATTTAACTCAATAAATTAACCTAACTTATAGTTATCCTTCTGTAATCATTCTTTTACATTTTCCCTTACTTTTGCAGCCAAACATAATAGTCTGACACTTATATTCAGAGCATTACGTAAACAATTTTACTTCATCCCAAATTTTGCCATCAAATGAAAACGAGATTTGTGACTTCCGGTTTCTTTTCATTTTAACCAAGAATGAATCAGGATATTTGGATCTGATAATTTTCAATTCTATATTCCCATTCTACTACTTCCTTTGAAGCAATTTGTTTCATAACCTAATGTTCTGAATAAAAACTTTCTCCTGATTTTCTCAACCTATTTCTAAACTCATATAATAGTTCCTATAATAAATAGGAACTATTTATTCTATTCTAATAGTTCCTATAATAAATAGGAAATAGGAACTATTAATAGGAACTAAAGGTTTAATAAATGAAACCTTTGCTTTTCATTAGTATAGCCTACATAGAATTTTATCACCGATCACATTTAAGCCTGATATATTACACCACGCAGTTTAGAATTTATTTATTTTTTAATAATTTACCATAACAAGGACAAGATTCTATTTGTTAATCCGGTGTGATATTGCTCTTCCCTTTTCAACGAAACAGGTAACATCTTGTATAATTTTTGAGTTGTCAAGAATGTATGTTGAATCCTCTTATTCCAGGGAATACTACCTTATTATTCCACTAATACAGAGTGATAAATGATTATTATCAACCATATTTGAATTTTAATCATGTCCTGAGAGTCAGATTCACTAATACTAAATTATTTTCAATTGATGACCTCTCCTTCCCCTGACAAGAGGACATATCCCATATGTTGGGAGTGCCAGTATTTTTTAAAAATGCCATGAGCCTTATCATCTTTTGACAATCATGTATATGCATATATTCTAGAAAATAAATAAATCCCCTTACAAGTTGTGATAACTTCTTCCTTGGAACACATGAACTTGGGCTAGTTTAAAGAAAGGAAAGACTTACTGCCATTAAGGTGGCTCTATGATGGAGTTATAAGTAGAGATAATTAGGAGAACAAAATACCTCTCTATTTGTGGCCAAAAAAAAAAAAAAAAGTGTTCTAGGCATGGGAAATATTCCAAATTGTACCAGGTATATGGAAATTCAATAAACAACAATTAGCACACAAGATACAATTCAACAACATGTCATTACCACAAGGTACAGATCTTGTACAAAATGACATGAAATATGATTAAACAATATACATCATTGTTTAATACAGGACTAGTGGTTTGGTACAATGTTTAATATATTCCACAGATGAAATATCTCCAAAAAGCCTAGCTTTCCCCACATGTGAATTGTTCAATTTATTTTGGAAAATCAAAACAAATAAATATAACAAAAATGATTAATAACTAGGATCAATTAAAAAATAACACCTCTAACTCTCAGGATATAATTAGGACAAAACATTCACTAAAAATAAGCAAAAATGGAAGTAAACCATGTAGAAATGCAGAATAATTTCTTTGACGTTTTCAGCATATGGAAAAATGTGGAGAAATATCTAGTTGAGAACATCCTTTGCAGGCTTCAATAACTCATCAAAATGGTACTTATTAGTAAGACTCCTTGTAGGGGCAAGAAATTCTAACAGTTTCATGAGGAGAAAATAGCATTTCAATAAAAATCTAAAAAAAACAAAAGAAAGTAATTTTCATGCCCATGAATATCCAATAAGACACAAAATTCTTTTTGGGTCTAATTTAGATTTAAATTTTATTACAAAATTATTGGTCATACCCTTTACATTTAAATTTCATTTGGCAACCCAAATATGTGCTCTGTGGTATTTATGGATTGCTGACATAATATGTAAATGACTATAATTCTTTCAGATTAAAGCTTTCTAACAGTTATGTAGTGCTAGCAGTATAATGCAAGTGTTTCTTTATGCAAATATTACAGTAAGTTGAGATAACTATAAGACAAAGTGACATATGTGACTATCACAAGGAGAGTTATTTTAAGTACGTACTAAGTACTCTAAAAGACTTTCACCTTGAGAATAAGCAGATCTTTCAAAAGACACACTCTGAAGAGATGATTCTCACCTAAATTGAAGAGAAGTACCTAAGAATTGCCTCTTCACCTAATGCTAAATATTATTGTTAAAGCTAAGAGCGCTGAAGAGCAAGTAGCGAACTTCAGGGAGAGGGAAATGTGGGTCTCCCTAAGGACGAACGTTAGTTGAACGTTAAGAGCAGCAGCGTCTTAAAATACAAAAGTTCTAGCAAGTATCAAAGTGAGATCCCGCGGCCTACATCTCTGGTTTCTCTCTCTCTCTCTGTCTCTCTGTCTGTCTGTCTGTCTCTCTCTCTCTTCCCCCTTCTCTCCTCCCTCACCCACCACACTCACTGAAGCCAACTTAATGGTATTCCTTGTTGCAGTCACAAGTAGAAGCAGATTCTCTACAGGGACGTGTCCTCTGTTAAATTTATAGGACAAATATTAAAAGATGATCAAACACAGAAGAAAGCAAAGTACTTTGAATTTGGGTCACCAGGAAGAAACAAGCAAAACACAGTAACAAAATAAAGCTAGATTCTCAAAACTGAAAATTTAAGTATATCATATTAATCAGGCTTTTCTTAAAAAACAGAACCAATGGGAAAATTTATACACACACACGCACACATACATACACACACACTGAATGAATATATAAAGTGTATATAATATTCCAGTGCATATATGTACACACACTTAGGTGATATTCATTAGGGACTGTAATAAGGAAAACATTATATTTAGTGATATAAATAAAATATTTCATATATATATATGTTATTAGTTCACATGATTATAGTGGTTGAGAACCCCTAACGAGCCATGTGCCATCTGCCATCTGCAAGCTAGGAAGGAAGAGATCCAGAAGAGTTGGAGGTGTAGTTCAAAGGGATGAAAGCCAAAGCCAGTGGCTCAGATTCCAGTTGAGTCTGAAGGCCAGAGAACCAGGAGCACAAAGGATAAGAATAGATCAATGTCTCAGCTCATCCAGTCAGGCAAAGAGTGCTTCTGACCTTTTCCACCTTCTCGTTCTTTCCCGGCTCTCAACAGATCAGCCGATGCCCACCCACACTGGGAAAGTTCACCAACTCAAAAGCTAATCTTTCCCTAAAACACTCTCATAGAAACACCCAGAAATAATGTTTAATTAGATATCAGAGTGTTCTTTGTCTCTGACAAGTTGACACATAAAAATAACATATCAAATTTTTTAATATATATATATATGTGTGTGTGTGTGTGTGATTTGTAATTATGTATGTTTAAAAACATGCTATGCACAAAAGCCCAATGAGCCAAAGAGGTTGCATTTAGACATACCTCCCTTAGAAGGTACAGTCATGCAAAATATTCTTATCCTCCACTGTGCAGGCAGGTTTACATAAAGAAGATGAGAGAGTACGTGGCAGAGTGAGTGGGAAACAGTGTGAAAAAGCTGAGAAGCACCCCATCCTCCTTCCCGCTGCATGTCTCAGCAGCTCAGGCATGCCAAAGCTGATCATTTGTTTTTGCTTTTCCACCACCCATACTCCAATGCTCTTGACTTCACATTGAAAACTGCGCAGCTTCAGGCAAATGAGATCCATATCCCTGCCAGTTTAAGACAATCCCAAATTCATGCATATTTTCTGCTTGGAATGAGCAGCATAGCGATGAGCATGTAACTTAGGATGTGCCATCCAATAAGGAAGGCATTTATGAGGCCTGGACCAACTGTTTTGATGGAACCCAGCACACAGGCAAGGACAGACAGATTCAAGAAAACCAGAATGAAATCATGGCGGGGCCTCCCTATTGCAGACTTGATAGTTTTTGATTCATAAACTCCCTTTATTGTTTAAGCCAGTTTGAGTAATTTTCCATAGTTTTGATACAAATAATATTTCTAAGAAATACATATGAAATTGGATCTCATATGTATAAATTGTTTTTATAACACTTCATTTTTATTAGGCTATATTACATTAAGACTATACATTAAGGGTATATAAGACATTAGCTATCCATTCATTGAGTGTCATATGAATGCATCTAGCAAATTATTCTTTCATTACCACAAAAATTTAGAAAAGTGCAGTGTAAGATTAATTTAAATAAATAATTTTACATACTCATGTACAAAAAGGCAACAAGATATTCAGAAGGCCATGACAGATTTGTCATTTTTCAGTTTGTCCAAGGAAACTTTCTAGTCCAACAGACCAAGGGCACTACCACAATCCTTTTAGACAGTAGCATCTAAGAAGCTCCGGAAAACTGACAACCATTCTTTACAAGCACACACATAAGGAGATCAGGGACGGCTTTGCTGAATCAGCGTAGTATTATGAACTGACAATCAGCCTGAAGAAGACAGCTCATTAGCAAACTAAACGACGAAAAAAAAACACCGGGGAGAACTGAAGATCTCCACGGGTGCCACGGAGCGAAAGCTGTCAGTGAAGACTGTTTCTTTTTCACCACAATTGCCTTTAACAGAAAAGTTAATGGGAAAAATAGCAAGCCAGATCAATACAATCAGCATGACCTTCAAGACTGCGGGAGGCAGAGCATGTTATCACACCAAGTTAATGGTTTTTGAGCAGTCCGAGACTCCACTGATTTTCAGGATGTCGTTGTTTGTATCTGACATAAACATTACATACAAACTTTTTGAAACATCATTATTAAAGAATTGACCAAACATGCTCTGTGTTTGTCAGAAAATGACAATGAAGCATCATTAAGGTCATCTAAAGATTAAAAAGGCAGAGACTGGTTTAAGGAGTTTTTCAGTTTATCAAATAAAACAATGTCCAATGAAAAAAAAGGAGTGAGGAGTAGGTGTGATGTCTGTATGGTTTATGTTAGAAAAATAAAGCGGGAGTACTTATTTAAAAGCATGAGTATAATTTACAAGTTCATCAAGAAGAAAATGTTAAGTGAGAAATATTTATATTTCTATACTCAAATACCTGTGTAAACAAAGACTAACTTTAGGTGTACTAACCTGTATAATTCACCATTTTCTTTAAATTTTGTAAATTTTAAACATAAGTGAAAAGGACAAATATAACCAAGAGCCAATTAAGGCAAAAATAAATATATAGAGATAGAAGCATGTATGTCTAGAAAGATATATTAAGTACACATTTATATGATATGTTTTATGTCCAGGATTAACATATACATACAAATACATACAGATGAAAGGAAAATTATATGTGTGTGTGTATATATATATATATGCATATAAAACATGTTTACATCCAGGTGTATATATTTATATGTATATATCCATTTTATAAATAATATATAACAAGTTATTGCACTGGAATATAAAATATCATTTCTGTTAACAGGAGGTACAGAAGGTTGACATCACCACAAATATGAATAATGCACCATAAGAAAAATTACTTTTTATTGTTTTACCTCATAACAACTGGTGGCATATATTTACTTGAACAAAAACAATATATAAATATAAAATAAGTTCAAAATACCACCAATAGACTTCTCATAACACTTTGACACAAATGCCTAATGAGCTGTGATTTTAAAAATTTCACTTAAAAACAATATTTCATTCTATGAAAACTAATATGAAAATACAAACTCAGATGTACATAAATACTCTAAAAATACACAAATGATTTTCTCATAGTGGCTCTTCCAGGTAAATCTGTAAGCGAAATATAATATGACCATTGCAAACCATACCTCAAGTGCTAAGTTCAATTTTTTTTAATAGAAAAGATGCATGTGAAGCAATATTATACACTTAAAAATTACTATAAGTAGTCAAACTTTTTCTAAAATTACAATGAACTTCTTTGTTGGATCCTATTGCTAATCCTTAATCACTTCCTTTATGAAAGTAGAGACAGAGATTACAGGCCAGTGACACTCACTTAAGTAGTTTAAAAAATGTTATCACACACAAAAATTATATTTTTAGAAAACAGTCTGTTGTTGTGGCACTAAAAGAAACAGACAGTTCCTTGTATATAATAGTTCTTTATGTAAATTGGTTAGGGAAAAATAATTATTAAACAAACTTTTAAAATAAAGAAAGGTCCAACTAATCAGGAATATTGTTCTAGCTTCACTACAACACAAAGTTTCTTCAAATAATTGTTTCAGAAATAAACTGACCACCTATAAATATTAATAAATTTAGAAAATGAACCATATAAATTTAAAAATAGAAAGGAGATGAAAAGAAAAATGTGAAATATGAAGTATTCTTACCAAGAAAAATAATATTGCTTGAAGGTGCATTGATATTGTGATAGGAACATGTCATTATTTAAAACTCATAATGAATCTCTCCAATA
Organism: Mormoops blainvillei; assembly: GCA_004026545.1. Lineage (NCBI taxonomy): Eukaryota > Metazoa > Chordata > Mammalia > Chiroptera > Mormoopidae > Mormoops > Mormoops blainvillei. Next base: position 30,364 of record PVJD01010386.1, read on the forward strand.
TGTATAAACATTTATAGAAATTTAAACTATAATACAATATATTAGGAAAAAGGTGATGAGATATCAAAGAAGATAAAACTGGTACTGGAAGAAAAGAAAAAAAGAAAAGAAAATTAGATTGTCCTAAAGAAGAAGGAGGAGGAGGAGGAGGGAGAGGAGGAAGGAGAAGAAGAAGGCAAGCCTTTAAAGATCTAATGGAAGAGGAGATTGGGTTCCCAAAGAAAACTCAGTAAGGAAGATTATATAATTCCAGGCTGTACTAATAAAACAGAAAACATCTTTTTGTCCCCAGGTGTTAGGTTTTAATTATAAGGCTGTGGTTCTCAAACTTTTTCATCTCAAATCTTTTACTCTCTTAAAAAAATGTTGAGAATTCCAAAAAGCTCTTGATGATATCGGATATATCTAATAATATTTGCCATATTTGAAATTAAAACCGATGTTTACATTTAATTAATGATTAATTTTAAATGATTATAATAACAATTTTCACAAATTATAATTTGTGTATATGTTAACACAAATAACATTTTCACTTAAAACATATTTTCGATGTAAAAACTCATGAGAAGAGTAGCCTCGTTTACATTCTGTCTCCTTTAACTGAAGACATGTTGGCTCTCACATATGCTTCTAGATTTAATATGGTAGACCATGTTATTAAGGTCAAATGGCATTAAAATCTGTCCATCCTGAGATATGTAGTTGGAAAATGGCAATAATTTATTCAAAGCCTTTTCGGATAATTGGGGGTAATATTTGCTACTACAGAAAATTTAATGTGGAATCTGATCAATGATAAAAATCCATTGGCCCATCTTATGCTTTGAATGAATCATTACTCGAACATGTTTTTTAAAAAATTAATCATTCCTAATTCTTAAGACTTACTTTCTATACTTGTGGTGTGACTGAGCGTGGATGATGTCCAGTCCCTATCGAAGGGCAGATAATGTGATATTATGTGACGATGACACAGGAAGCATTTCTACCCATAGGATAGAGTCTAGGTCTGAGTAAAACAGCTCACCAAGGATTTTTGAAAACATTTTTATATTTAAAAATAATTATGTTGGAATTACTTGGACACAAGGCCGGAATCCAAGAGGTCCGAAAAGCTTCTCCCTGCCCCGAAATGGTGAACTCTCTCTATTCGTACTGACGACCTTTGGCAAACAGAGTGACTGTTCATAAAAGAATGGGATAGAGAGACATATGAGTAGAATGTGTGTTTATAAATATTTTCCCAGGCTGAAACCTGTAAATAACTAAAGTGAAATATATTTGGTGCACATTTTGTGTGTACGATAGAATGCCTATTATTACCAATCTTTTTTCATGTTAATTTTTATTGAATTTATTGGAGTGACATTGATTATATAGATTTCAGGTATACAATTCTATAATACATCATCTGTATATTGTATTGTGTGTTCACCACTCCAAATCAACTCACCTTCCATCATCATTTATTCCCTCTTTACCCTCTTCTACCTCAATGTTTTCTCCTTTAATGTAAAATTTTAACCAGGAAGGCTTAGGAAAATCAGGGGGGTTAAATAAAAGGTTTGTTAGTTATTATTTCTCTCTCCTACACAATAATTGATTAGATCCTATCATTACTTCTTAAAATAGCCCTTGGGAGTGGCCCATCAGGGGCCCATTCCCTGGTCCAGCTTGGTGTGCCATCTGCTGCAAAGAGTTGTATTGTCATCCTATTGCAAATGCTCCCGAGTCTCCTCCTCTGGAGTTGCCCCAAACTATGTACATTTTTCATTGTAGGCAACATTGGCTGGCAATATTCAGCTGCCATATTACCAATCCTTTAATTCAGTTCTCCATTAGATACATTCAAGTAGTCAGGGAAGGAATAATTATGACCCAAGGGTAGCTGAGGGCTGGGTGAAAAGGTGAAAGGATTAAGCAAAGAAAAACAAAAACCACAACAACTCATAAACAGAAAACAGTATAGTGATTATCAGACAGAAAGGAGATGGGGGAGGTAGAAGAGGGTAAAAAGGATATAAATGGTGATGGAAGGAGACTTGACTTGGAATGGTGAACATGCGATATAATATACAGCTGGTGTATAATATAATTGCACACCTGAAAGCTATATAATTTTATTAAACAATACCACTGCAACAAATTCAATAAAAACTTTTACAAGAATGTAAGTTTGTGGTCTCCATTAAATGTCTTTTATGTATCTTCACATGGCATTTTTATTTTAATTTTTTCAAATAGCATAAAACCTTTTATGGAGTGTGGAAACATGTATGCATGGGAAGAGTTATAGCCATCATTCTAGAATGTAACAATTACCTAATCATTAAGAAATATAAATCAAAAGTCATTTATATTTTCCAAAATCTACTCATAACTTAATAACAGTAAACACTGCCACTGCTTTCTCCCTCAGAAACATTTCTATCTGTTTAAAAATATATAACCTATATAAAATAAATAGGAAATTTAATTTCTTCTAGAGAGAACTCTAACGCCTGCTTCTAGGGTTGAAATTCTAAATGGATAGTTAATGATATTCATTATTCCAGGGTATGATTATAAATAATAATCTAAAAGATAGAACAGAATTAAATTTTGACCTCTTATTCACCTCTGAATAAAAATGATAAAAGACCATGGAGACTGAAGAATTTAAACTGAAGGAAAAATCAATAAAATTCAGTAGATGTTCCTCAGTAGCCTGGAGTGTATCTTTATGCCTATATTAAACTGCATATAAAATCTTTTTTTTTGCATTGACAAAATGCTCTTTATATTATTATAGAAATAAAACCTTTCATAATCATTTTAGTTTAATATTTTTTGAAGGAGATTATTTAGCTTTTTAAAGTAGTTTTTGCTCTGTTATTTAGTTAAAGTCACTTTGATAATTCTTGAAATATCATACTTTAAGAGAGGATTTCTCTCTTTATTTATTATTTTCTTGTCTAGTTAAAAAAACTACTCCTTTTGTAGCCTTAGTGATTATTTTTTAAAATTTCTTAAGCATTCCAGTTGCTTATTTCTCTAGGTCAGAAATATTGGTTTGAATATATTTCAAATGTCTTGCTACAGTCACTTCAAACTGGAGCAATGTTAACTTGTGATGCTCTTTATTAATTTCTAAACAATTGAACATCTATGCATGTATATACATAAATATGCTTATATGCACATATACGCATCTCTCAGCATATATCCTTTAATCTGAAAGCTATTATATGCATAAATTTTGAAGGTTGAATTTGATGTGTAAAGGATTACAAAAGTTATAAAAGCATGCTCTCCAAATGATACTTTAGCTCAAAAAGCCATAGTGGCCCATGGGCTGACTTCCTCTCATAGACTGGCTTTGTTTGATATAGTTAGCAATATTTTAAATGGGAAGATTTTACTTACATGCCCCATAGGCATTTTGTGTTTTGACTTTTATTATTCTTTGGCTTATTTATAAGAAAAGTTGAGGAGGTAGGAAAGAAACAGAATTTACATTGTTGAAAAATTAAATATTTTAATATGTCAACAGAGGAAGGTTCTATTATTTGTGGCTGTTTTAAAAAATGAAGAAGAGGAAAAGATTAAGAATTGTTATAGACCTATCTTAAGTAGTCCAGGCTGCTATAACAAAACACCATAAACTGAGTGCCTTAAACAACAGACATTTATTTCTCACAGTACTGGAAGCTGGGAAGTTCAAGATCAAGGTATCGACCATTTTGCTTCCTGGCGAGACCTCTCTTCTTAACTTGAATGTGACAGTAACCTTAGTGTACACTCATACCACAGAAATCTTTTTTCATATATTTTCTCATGAGGGTATTAATTCCATCTAGGGAGCTCTACCTAACTATTTCCCAAAGGCCCATCTCCTATCGATGTCATGTTAGTAATTAGGGCTTCGACATTTAAATTTGAGGGGCACACAGATATTAATCCATAGCAATACCAATAAAAAACTACCTTCCCTTCTCTTCCTTACTACAATAAAGACAATGTAAAAGATTCTATGTTTTCTAACTTCAAAAAGATTTTCTGTTAAACCTTCATTCATAATACTGTGATCTTATTAAAAACAACCCTAACATTGCAATTTCTTCTTATCATCTCTTCAACTCTGTAGGTTATATAGAGTCAATGAGCACAATATCACCCTCTATATTAGGTCTAACCATAAAGTGAACATGGGAATGAGAAGTAACAGAATACAGGTTTCACAAATAGCACCACGACAGTAAGAGGTAAAGAGCCACCATAAACTGAGTGACTTAATATACCCATATTTATCCAAAGTAGCATCAATTCTAGTCCTTCCTTAACAAGCAACCATACAATCAACATCATATTTCCATATTAATCCGAAGTTTAGGTGTTGTTGAACCTGAGGGAAATTATAGAACTGCCCTTCCTGTCACCAACCAATCTGCTCTCGGGACAAAAAGCTGGTCTCTATATCTGCCAGGAACAATGCCAGGGAAGGGATTCGTACTTGTCCCACTTTGTTCCATCTCCACAGTGCATTCAAAACGTATGTTTTCATAAAATCTCATCTCATTATTCCCAGCCTGGACATTGCTTTCAGAGCAAAGAAGAGATTCTTCTGCTGACCCTACCAGTATTGGATATGGTACCCTGAGGAGGTATGTCACATATCATTGTCACTAACTTGGCAATGCTCCAGGAATCACTTGCGTCAAGAAGCAGAACCAAGGAGGAAAATTTGTAAACGTACTGGGTCAAAGTGGCTTTTGGAAAATCATTCTCCTTTGATAAAATATATGTAAAACTCTTTGCCTTTACCTCGAGCCTGGCTCCTGAGAACTAAGTATCGGATGGATCCCTGTGTTTTACCAAGAGTCGCACTTGAGAGAGTGAAATGAGAGAAACAGTAGTAAATAACATGAATCATTAGAAAGCTTTCTAAATCAATGATCTAATTTATTCTCAATTAGTTTATAACTTAAAAATGACTATTGCCCTTTTATGAGGATGGAAACTGAGCCTTCATGGTTATGTAAATAAGTTCAAAAGGAGCATAAATCTTGTAAGGGTCAAAATAACAATCTGGTTTTATCTTGTTTCAAAAACATATTCTCTTAATAACTTTATTATCCTTCCTCCTTCTAAAGAATGCAAAGTTGATGCTGCCTGATAGACAAGAATTCTTGATAAGTTAGTTTGGATCCAATAAGCTTCAAAATAACATCAGAATAACTTTCTTTTGACATGCTCCTTCCTTTCCTTCCGATCGGTTTTGATATCTTGTTCTTCTTCCAGATATTTACAAGCTAAAACTCTCCTCTTCCTTCTCCGTCTCCTCTTTCTTTTCCTCTCCTTCCTTCTCTTCTACTTCTTTCTCTTCTTTCTTGAGTTTTTAAAAAATATTTTAAGAAACTGTATGTCACATAGACCCCCTGGACACATGGACCTCAAGGGGTTCAGTTCTGTACTCTATTCTGGGCAAAAACATTCTCCTCCTCTGTTTTCTGCCATGTGAACAAGCCAAAGTGGAATGTTATCCCCTGGCAGGCTGGAGAAGTACAGAATCAATGCAACAACTTTAGGACTAAACTCTTCTAAAATTATGATTTAAATGGAGTTATCTTTCTGCTATTTACGCTAAATTAGAATAAATTACATATATTTAACCAAGTTATTTAAATAATTATTACCTGTCATTGTCTGCTTCCTAAGGTTCTTGCTCTTTGTAATTATAATTATGGCCTTGTTGGGTGGGAAATTATTTATTTGAAGAGATATATAACCAATTTCATGAATATAAGGAACAGTAAATGTCCCAATACTTAATTAAAAACAGTGCATACACATCACAACCTACATTTTCCTGGACTGCAGAGCTAACACTGCAGGTGTTAAAGGGAAATTGCCACATGCAAAACCTGACCCACTCAGGGGAGGCCTGCACGCGGCCTGACAAATTCAGGGACCTAAAGGAACCGCATAGGATGGTGTGAAATTAAAACTTTGTAACTAAAAGCAGATCCTGGTGGATAGTAATGCCTCAGGCGAGTAATTTTCCCTAACAAAGGTCAGTCTTTACTTTAACTGAGCCTGACTGTTGTCTTTTTGCATCTATGATAACATATCTTTGGAATGTCAAATGTCCTTTTCCAGACCCCTCAAAGCACAGGCACCATACCAGGGGGAGACCAAAAATCCCCTCATTGTTATTATTTTGTTATTTGTTGACTATTAACTATGCTGGACCCACCTGTGTAAAAGTGTCCATCATTTTACTTTTTATCCAGTCCCAGAGGATTTCCCCCACTTTAATTTCTCCCCCCTCCCTAATCTATCACCAATGGATTTCTTGTAACCTTATTAAGCCTCCTTTTTTGATGGTAATGTGTAAAATAAGGTGCTAAAATGCCATTCTCCAGAGCATTTCTCAATCTGTTGAGATTTTACTTCCTGGCAATTGTCATCAGCTTGGCTCAAAAAAACTCACAAAAATTCTCTGCAGGTGTGAATGTTCCTTATGTTGACACACTTATACAGTAAAGCCTCTCTGGATTGTTCTAAGTGGGGTTTCAAAATCTTAATTGTGTAAACTGTGAGGTCATGAAATGAATAGAACAGTGATTTTAAACCAATGTTCCTCAAGAGGTGCAGTATATATATATATTTTTTTCTTTAAACATGAAATATCTGACTATTTAGTAAGGTATAATAACCTCTTTTCACTTAGATTGTTAAAATAAAACAAATAAATAAACAAAAAAACCAACCAACATAAAAACAGTGGTCTGGGGTGAATTAATCAAAATTATACCTAATTTTTTTTTTGTCATATTGGCAAAAAATATATTTTTGGTGTGCTATAGAATCTTTAATAATTAGTTTATGTATGCATTAAGGTGGGAAAAGGTTGAAAATCACTGGAATAGAGCAAGTTTAACTGCTGACTAGTTGTTGCAGAGTCTGGGACACAGGGAGCCAACATGTAGTTATGGGGTTAATTATTATTTGGTTTAACTGTACCTTTCCATAAACATTATTAGATATATCTGAATAACAAAACAGTTAATGTGGGCTACTCTACAAGTATGGATATTTAGATACAAGAAAGTAAAACTGTTTTTCTGTCTACAAAACTGACAGGGTTGTTTTGTATCACTTTTAGCATCATCATATGTCTATTCCTTTTTTTTCTACAAATATTTCTAAAACCATATGTGCAATCATTCTCATCACTCTTTCATTTCCCCTCAATGGCCCATCTAAGAAAATACAAACATGTCTGTAGGTTTCAACTCACTATTTCACATTACTCTATTAAATTTGAATCAGAATATCTATTTCATATCACTCTATTAAACCTATATCAAAAGAGTTGGAAATTATATTCCTCTTAATTTTCTGTTGTGGTGATTTATTTATATTGACTCATACATAGCTGAATATTTTATGTATCAATTGTGCACATTCGTCATTTGGAACCGCAATTTACCATTTCTAACTTGGCATCTTATCAGTATTTTAAGAAGATGCTAAAACATTGTTTGTTTGTTTTTGTAAAGAGTCTTTTATTTCTGCAGGAATTAATTCAGAACATTTTAAAATTTCTGGTATGATTGCTATATGCAGCCAAAATGGAGAACCACTGATAGCTCAAGTGACTGGCAAAAACAGTTCCTCTGAAGACTATTCTTAAGTGTTCTATGTCTTCCTTTGATAAATGACAATCATCTAGGTTTCTGATACTCAGCTCCTTCAAGTTGTGCCATATTTTTTTTTCAGCCCAAATCTCTACCAAACCACACCTTCAAAATAAGAAAAGAAAAAGTTTAACCCAAACACCTCCCTCCACACAGCTAAATGGTTTTCCTCACATTGTTACTCAAAAAGTGTTGTAGAAGATTTATATGAAAATATTACTTTTCACATCTCACCATGCACTTTATTTTCTAGCTCTAAATTTTTTAAATGAAACACATACTGATCTGCTGTAGTTTTAAAAATAATGCATATATATAGGGATTTTTCTTTAGTAGTATTATTAATTAGTAATTTATTTATATTTAATTACGGGGTCAATAAACTGTGTCCATGGGCTAAGTCTACCTCATTACCTGTTGCCCCCACCTATCCATATCACCTATGATTATTTGGATAAGATGTAGTTAGCTTGACTGGATATTTAAGTAGAAATGTGAAACACTTTTATAATCAGCAAGATGCATGAATACTTAAAAGTCCGATTTCTATGGGTTTGTACTGAATCGTGAAATATTTTGTACATGAGTACTTTCCTTTTTATTAAGGATATTTTAATGATTATGTTGTTACGGAAAAATGAAACGACCAGACACCGAGGGGTTTAAGAGCACGATCTTTATTTACGTGCAGGGGCCCAGAGGAGACAGACTCCAAATTCTGAGCCCAGAACAATAGCCCCACATTCCTTTTATGCTGGGTCAAGTGGGGGAGGGTATTGGGAGGCGTGGTATAGATTTGGCGTGAAAAGGGCTTACAGAGGTGCGAGAGAAGCATTTACATCATAAGTCAGGGCAATTAGCATTTCATCTTTGGTATCAGCCTTGATTCCCTCTACAATGTTATTATAGTTATCCCAATTTTTCCCCTTTGTCCCCTCTGCCTGGTACCCCGATTTCCTTCAGCAATCCCCTTGCCCCTCAGTTCATGTCCATGGGCTGTGAATTTAAGTTTGTTGGCTTCTCCATTTCCTACACTATTCTAAACATCTCCCTGTCAATTCTGTACTTACCAATATGCTGTTTAATCCCCAAACCTCTCCTCCTATTCCCATCCTTCCCCTCTCAGTTGAAAACCTTGCAGATGACCTCCATATCTATGATTCTGTTCCTGTTGCTGTTGCTTGCCCAGTTTAGTTTTGTTTTGTTTTGTTTTTAGATTCAGTTGTTGATAGTTGTGAATTTGTTGCCTTTGTATGTTCATAGTTTGGATCTTCTTCTTTTTCTTAAACAAGCCCCTTTAACATTTCATGTAATAACAACTTGATGAATCACTAGAATATCATTAAAAACAGAGTACCTTGTATAACTCGTCAGCCAATACTTTTTATAATCATGCTAATACACCATTAGATCAAAATTCTAACCTAATCTATCCAAATGAGTTTTGATTTGCCTTATACCAAAATAGCAATAACTAATGTCTAATTATTATATTTACAAGTACAGTAATAAATTTTAAGCAATACCTTTAGCTACAAAGTAGCAGGTTTAATAGATATTAAAAGTCATTGATTCATGAAAATGTAATGTGAGATTGTAAATTAGGTTCTGGAACAAAAGGAAAAAAACTTCAATGAAAAAAATCTGGTGAAATAAAAATAAAGCTTGTAGTTTAGTTTATAGTATTCTATCAATATTACTGCTATTTCAGTTTTGACCATGGTAATATTCAGTTTTGACCATGATAATATGATTCCCTAAGGTGTTATTGATAGGAAATCTGGATGGAGGGCATTTGGGACACTGTACAGTTTGGCAAGTATTCTGTAAATCTAAAATTATTTCAAATTAGCAAGTAAAAAAGTCATTGCTGTTCAATTCTACCTTTGGACAGTTCTAAGATTAAAAAAAACAAAAAGTTGTTATAACGTGCCAGTATTTGTCTTCCTGAAGTTTCCACCCATGCATTTTAATTTTATCTCTTGAGAAACTATAGAAAGCAGTTTATACCTTCTTTGTGATGGATGGATTCAGATATTTTAAATGACCTTTACCATATCACAAAATTTTAAAACTTCTAAGTTAAACACTCTCTAGTTCTTCAGCTTTTTATCATATGAAAGGTTTTTAATACCTTCATTATTGAGTCCCTTTCTTTCTAAAAGGGAGGTACACAATCTGCTTTGTCCTAAGGGCTGTGCTTGACAGCAGTGCCCCTTGGCAAATGTAGACACACTTGACAGAAACATTTCCTGATGCAGGCCCTCAGTAGCTAGGTCTCTCAGCAGAGTCTCCGTCAGCTGTCAAGCTCTCCTAGAGACAGGACTTCTAGGCAACTTGAGAAACTAACAGTGACAGTTTTTGTTAATGTTAGCTAGTATTCAAGTAGCAATTCCCAGCAGTATTCAGGGTTTTTAAAAATTTCATGGGGTGACTGGTATTTTTGAGTGGATCTTCTCTTCCTCATCATTGCTATAATAATACGCCTACTCAGAAGTTTCATATACTGGTAAGGGAATTGATGTGGCTATGAAACCCACTGCCTTAATTTACTCAGGCTGTCATTACAAAATACTATAGGCTGGATGGCTTAAAGAGCAGGTATGTATTTCTAAAGTTCTAAAGAGTAGGAAGTCCTAAATCAAGGTGCCAGTCAATTTGGTTTCTGGTGAGAGTTCTCCCGGCTTTCAGGCAGCTGCCTTCTACATCCTCACATGGTATTTTCCCAGTGGGACACCTGTGAGGCAGGGTAGAGAGAAGCTAGGAAAATTCCTTGGTGAGTGGAATGGGGAGACTGAGACAGACTACTGACATTGCTGTTCATGTGGTTTAGTTCCCCTTGACCTTTCCTCCCTAGAGATAACACTTAGCCCTCAGTTGCACTTCAGCTCTAGGCCCAGAAAAGCGGCAAAACCAAAACCAAGCAGCAGAGCCAGGGCCCCTTCCCGGGGCAGGCCCATCATCAAAGATAGCAACCCTGACTAAGACCTTCCCTAAACTCCCAGCCTTTAAAGCCCTCGAGCCAAAGGACCCAGCATATGCTCTCATCCCTAGAGCAACCTGCACCTTTCCCTCTCCCTCCTCTTCCCCCACAGGTGTGCATCTCCTAAACTTTAAAGGTCCCCACAAGACTTGCAGCTAAGAGAGCAATGGGCAGTGCCAACTTACCTGAGCAACCCCCTGATCCTGTCTGCAAGGCTCCTTTTTCTCTGACTTTCCAGTGAGCTGACAGCAGCCCTGCCTTGGCTCACTTTTTTTCACTGTGATTTCATTCCTCAATGAGCTGAAGTTCCCCTCCCTTTGTTCACCTCTTTCCTATAATATTTCTACAGAGCCAAAGCAGTCCTCCCTAGGCTGTCTTCCATTCCTTCTTCTGTCCCCAGCTTTGATAAACCTCCTCTCAAAATCACCTGGGCTCATATTAGGAAATCTCTTCTGCATGAAGTCACAAATCCACACACTACAGGCTGGCTCAAGGCAGGCTGGCTAAAAGCCTGGTCTCTGTCCAGTGACATACAGAAAGAAAACTCTGGTGTCTCTTTCTCTTTTGTTTTAATTTTTATTAAGTTTACTGGGATGATATTTGTTAATAAGATTATATAGGTTTTAAGTACAGATGTCCAGGTTACACAATCCATACATTGAATTGTGTACCCACCACCCGAAGTCAAATCATCTTTCTCCACTGTACACTTGACTCCTCTTATCCCCCACTAGCCCCCTAACCCCCTTCCCCTTGGCAATCGCCACACCGTTTTCTGTATTGAGTTTCAGTTTCAAAGGTAAGAAAATCAAATTGTTCTTACCTTTTTACAATGGACTCATTTCTGCTAGCATAATTTTCTCAAGGCCAATCCCTGTTGTCGCAAATGGCAGTGTCCTATCTTTCCTTATGGTGGGGTAGTAGTCCATAGCATATCTGCACCACATCTTCCCTATACAGTCATCTATCAAGGGATACTTTGGTTGTATCCCTGTCTTGGCCAGCTTGAATAGTGCTGCAATTAACATAGGGGTGCATATATTTTTGTGAATAAATGTTTTCGAGTTTTCTTGTGTAGATGCCCAAGATGTTACCAGAGACAGTCAGTAGGAGGGGTGGACCCTGTAAGGGCTGCATAGAGGACGCAAGCACGTTGTGTGCCCTACGTACTCTAACCAACAATACCGGGTATAGCCACCGTGTCCTGTATTGGGTGGTGGGCTGAGGGTTGCAGCATTTCCAAGCTTCCTTATGACATGTCCTGCAGTCCTATTCCCTGCTGACCCTGACACCATGAAGGGAAAGACAAGGAGTTCCCCCATCGGCCAAAATAATGAAGGGGGAGAGGTTCTTACACTCAGCATGCAAAGGTCTAGAAAGATGAATGTGCCAAAAACCAAGAAAATTGTATAGAAAAAGAAAAGAAAAAAAATACTCTCCCTATTTTATACCCTATAAGATCCATGTGCTTGAGCAGGGAGATGAGATGTCTTAGAGATGAGGGTCCACTATTCTCCCAGGTCATGGCACCAGAATAAACCTCTTCCTCTTTACACTGGCACTTGCCTCATGAGTTTGGTTTTTATTGTGGCAGGCAGACAAACCTACTTGGTTGGTTACAAAAAGAGGGATTGTGTCCCAGCTAGTGTAGCTCAGTGGATTGAGCATCAACCTATGATCCGAAGGGTCACTGGTTTGATTCCCCAGTCAGGATACATGCCTGGGTTGCTGACCAGGTCCCCAGTACGGGACGTGTGAGAGGCAACCACACATTGATGTTTCTCTCCCTCTCTTTCTCCTTCCCTTCCTTTCTGTCTAAAAATAAAAGAAATAAAATCTTAAATAAAAAAAAAGAGGGATTGCTGGGTCATATGGTAACTGTTCCTAATTTCTTGAGGTACTGCCATACTGTTTTTCATAGTGGCTGTACCAGTTTGCATTCCCACCTCCAGTAAGAGTTATTTTTTCTGCACAACTTCTCCAATACTTATTACATGTCATGTTGATGATAGTCATTCTCACAGGTGTGAGATGGTATCTCACTGTATTTTAGATTTGCATTTCCCTAATAGCTAGTGAAGCTGAGCATTTTTTTTTTACTTTACATATATCTTTTAGTGATTTATGTGTCTTTTTGGGAGAAGTGTCTATTCAGGTCCCCTGATTATTTTTTGAAAATTTTATTTATTTATTTTCATTTATTTATTTTTAGAGAGGGGGAAAGGAGCGAGAGAGGGAGAGAAACATCAATATGTGGTTACCTCTTGCACGCCCTCCACTGCAGACCTGGTCCACAACCCAGGTTTGTGCCCTGACTAGGAATCAAACCAGTGACCCTTTGCTTCACAGTCCAGTGCTCAATCCACTGAGCCACAGCAGCCAGGACCCTCTGCTTGTTTTTTTTAAATAGATTGCTTGGTGTTGAGTTACTTAATATATAAGTAACTTAATATATGAGTACTTAATATACTTTGGATATTAACCTCATGTCAGAGCTGTTGCTTGCAAACATCATCTCCCATTAGGTTGGCTGTCTTTTTATTTTGTTGGTGGTTTCTTTTGCTGTGAAGAAGATTTTTAATTTGATATTGTCCCATTCATTTATGTTTGCCTTTACTTACCTTGCTTTTGGGGCCAAATTTATAAAATCTTCTCTAAATCCAAGGTCTTTGAGTTTAGTACACATGTTTTCTTCTATGAAATTTATTATTTCAGATCTTATACTTAGGTCTTTAATCCATTTGGGTTAATTTTTGTACATGGTGAAAAATGAACTAAAGGAAGAAACTGACAAAAACAGAATCATAGTAGAAGACCTAAGAAGACCATTGGCAATTTTAGGTAGACCATCCAAACAGAAAATCCATAAAAAAATTTCAGCCAAAGAAGGACTTTGTGAGAAGATAGAGAGAAGATGCTCATCTTCGAGATACAAAGGGACCTCTTAGCAGGAACTGAATTAGCCATCACCTTAATCTTGGACTTCCCAGCCTCCAAAACTTTTAGAAATCAATTAATTAATTAATTTTTATTTTTTATTGTTCTGTTACAGTTGTCCCAATTTTTGGCCATTGCTCTCCCCCGCCGCTCCCACTCCCACCTCCGTCTCCCACAGTCAATCTCCATCTTACTGTCCATGTCCATGGGTCATTTATACTTATTCTTTAACTAGACTCTTCCTTTCTTACCTACCTTATCCCCATCCCCCCTTCTCTATAGTTAATTTATTTTTAAGCCATTCAGATTGTGGCATTTTGTTATAATAGCCTAAGTAGACTTATAAATACCATAATAAAACATGATTTGGCATTGGCTTATGATTAATAGTAAAATCAATGAAATAGTCATGTCTGTGTATTCAGTTGGTTAGAGCATCATCCACATACACCACGGTTGTGGGTTCAATCCCTGGTCAGGACAAATACAACAATTAACCAAAGAATGTACAAATAATGGAAAAACAAGTGATATTTCTCTCTCTCCCTTCCTCCTCATCTCTAAAATTCAAAAAATAAAATTTAAAAAATCAACCCAAATGAAATAGAGTAGAAATCCAGATATTTAAGAGTATCTCAAATCAAGTGAGTTAAGACTATTTCATAATAGATATCGAGGAAGTAGAGAGTCATTTGGAAAAAAAAAAGATGAAATTGAATCCATACCACAAACATACACCAGAATAAATTCAAATAGAAACAAATGTTAAAAAGTATGTGAAATAAAATTATGTAAGAGTTTAAATAGAAAATGGATACATACTACCTTTTTTTCTTTCCATAGAGGTGATCGTGCTCTCTATCAATGAGTCTGTCTCGATTTTGCTTATTAGTTCAGTTTGTTCATTAGATTCCATATATGAGTGAACTCATATAATATTTTTCTTTCTCTGACTGATTTCAGTTATCATAATGTTCTCTCAAGGGGGCAGGAGGTTAGTGGGTGCAAGGATTGAGCAAAAATGAAAAAGGACCTATGGACACGGACAACAGTATGGTGAGTGCAGGGTGAAGTGGCATATAATGAAACTAAATGGGAATGGAAAAATACAATAAAAACATTTTTAAAATTTAAAAAATAAATAAAAATATGGGTAATATTTTTGTATAAATAACAATTTCATATTAAATATTTTAAATATTATCTGTACTTAAACATATGTCCTTTACCGTATTTGTATAACACATGGTTTTGTATTTAGTGATCTAAGATCAAACTCATTCTCCGTCAAATTTCTGTTATTGTTACCTGTTGAGTCTAGGTTTCAGAGTGACAAAATAGCATATGCCCACCCACCCTGGGTTCCTGGGAAAGAAGTTAAGTAGCTGACCAGGGTCTATGTTCCTCCAAACAGCAAAGGAAGTTGTTGGACAAGTTGTTTTGGAGGAAGAAGGCTGGTGTTTTTGTCTTAAATTTTTGTAAATATACTGATATCTTGATCTCCCAGTAAATAAACTTTGATATTTACTAGGAGGAGAACACTATATATTGATTAGTCTTAGCAGAATGGTCATGCCTTAGTATTGCTTATAGTAAACAAACCTACAGTCTATGGATTTATGAGACATGACTCCCTGGAAAATGTCACACAAGCCCTGTAGTCATCAGGGCATAAAACAAAGGAGTTTCATAAGCTAAACTCCTCCTGATGGGTAAGATGACCCAGGAGTTTTCCTTAGTGACCTCATACATCACACTGGACCAGATGTAATGTGTCCAGTGTAAGGCTAGCATACCACAGAGCTATGCAGAATGGGCCAGATCTCTCCATCTTTGCCTTTGCTTCTGGCATGGTGGTATCTTTCAGATTATTAGTAAAATTTAATGCTACAAATTATCTCTGATTTGTGTGAGCCAGATGTGACAATTGAATTTTTGTATTAATTTTTATTGACATTGTGAAAAGAACTGCTTTCTATGCTCGTAAATTATAATGGCTGGGGCCCTTTTAAGAAGAAGAGGTTGGCCCTGATGACAGAATTCTACCCAACCATATTTTGTATGAAGGAAATCATGGGGTAAACTCACGTGGTAAATCTTACCAGTGGAATTTGAAGAAAATATATGCCATGGAACTAGCTAAGCACATTGTTAGGCAGTATAAGACTGAAGGAAAGGTGGCAGAATTTCTACTCAGTGGTTATTACTAATAGCTCTGGTCCAGGCCAGCTACTCAAAGGAGAGTTGAAGAAAGTGGTAGAAAAATCTGTACATAAGATGAGTTCTTCCTATCACTGGAAAACTCTTTTAGTCTTTTAGCTTAAACAGCCTTAAGGCTGTGGAGAGATGTGATATTCACTTACAATGCAACACAATTAAGGTCATCTGTTATCTGTAAGAATGTACAGATATCTGGATGCCAAAGAGAATATTCTTTCAAATAGTTGGGTCATTTTATAGGGAAAAATACCAGCAGAAACCTGGTGAGTTATACAGGCATATATTCTTAGAATTAATGTTCAGAAGGCACATTACTAATTTTTGATTCTACTGAAAGGAATAGATTAGTTCAGTTGATAGATCCTCAATAGATAGCACATTTTTCTGGGCTGAAATTTGCAGGCATATGCCAGCTGATTTACACCAATAAATAAATAGAGTTATTGGCACATCTATCCTCAGAGAAGTAACTGCCCTGTCTTTTTCCAAATACGAATGGATTCCTCCCCAAGTGGTTAAAATGTGAGCAATGTAAGTGACTTCATACTGTCTTTATGATGATCATAGAGACACACTTAATTTAATGCCATTGACAGGGATGTTAATTAATGTTTTGTACGGTTGCCTTCTCAACCATGGTGACTTGTAAAAACTTGCTCTTGGGAAGCCAGGGGAATATTCAGCAGACAGGGACTTAACAGGCTCAGTTACTATACAGAGGGACTGCATAATGAGGAAAAAAATCCACACCTCACAAAATAAAGTAAGCATGAAGAGGAAACTTGGAAAGACAGGTGAGGAAATGACATTTTCTGGGTGGATGTGTTTGTTTGGCTTTTTAAAAAGGAGTGAAAAAGGTACATAAGGTACATATATGGACTCTTTATCTTAAGAGTTTGACAGCTTATCATCAAATTTTCATTGGTGAAGGGAGCAACCCCCTCCCACTCCCCACTCCCCACTCTTTAAATACCTAAGCCAATTCCCTCTATATTTTAGCAGAAAGAATTCAAATACCATTATGACGATCATGATTTATAACAGATAATTTTAAAAGAAGGTGCTAAATTTATTGCTTCAGCTGAAGTCATAGAGTCTAAGAAAAGCCTGAATGAAGGGCTGAGATCTTACCCTACCAGCGAGAGTGAAATAAAAGGTGGATGTTAGGCTGTATTCAATAGTCTAGAGTAAGTAGCTTTTGGGTATGAAGCAAGAGAGGGAGCAACACAGCAAAGCTCACTCATAGAATGGATTATATTAAAGAATGCGCTAAAGGGGACACAATTCAAGCAGAATTTCTTGTCTTTAGGTGAAGGTTAATAAACTGGCCAGGATCAAGAATAAATACTTTTTTTTAGCAGTGATAGAAATACCATGCTGCTAACCTTCGGTGCTTCATTTAAATATTCATACCTCGGGATGAAAATGGGGTGGGCCATTGAATTTTTTGTTACTTAAAACAGGTTGTAAGAAGTTTGGCCCTGTTAGTTAAATTAATTCTAGGATAAAGTCAATAGCATTTATGTATAATTAGGAAGATATACCTAGAACGAATGCAATTTTTTGTGGGAATTTGAAGAGGTAAAGTGGATAATATAGATGACCATTAAAATGAAAACATAGTTGCAGACCCAGAAAGGATTAAAAGGCTAAATCAGGTGCTTGGGTTATGTCCCGACGGCCAGCTGCCTGGTTCTAGATGTGTGAATAATTAAACTTTGCATCTGATGAACTAAGTGAGGACACAAACCCACAGACCAAATCTCCAAACTATAGCATTCCTGTGTCCCACATAAACAGGAAAGACAACGCTTGAAAACAACTGTGAGCCAAACTTCTGAAGGACAAGAGTCAAGGCATTATATTAAACCTCTCCTCCAGCCTCAAGCATGTATTAACCTAAATAATACCTATTGTGTTCTAGCCTTTGTTATCCTATTACAGACCCAGCTTTGAAGGATGCAATTTAAGGTCTTTAGTAGCACACTCTGTCAACTTGACCTACCAGGATGAATTTCTTTCTCAGCAACATACATTACTAAGGTGGATAATTCACAGCTACCAATTTACATAAATGAACAAAGAAAGACAGTATTATGTGAATATACCATGAACCTTACTGTCCCTAGAGCAGTGACCTTGTGGAAAATGGGATGGGCCATTGAAATTTTTGTTACTTAAAACAGGTTATTAGAAGTTTGGCTCTGTTAGTTGACTTCATTTGCATTGAATTTGAGTATTAAAGGATGATTTTTTAAATCATGGTAGGGCAGAAACGATTGTACAATCATATAACTTACCTCCTTAAAGAAATTTTTTTTCTTTTGTTTTCTTGATCTAGTTAGTGGTCCCAGACCTGATATTAAATAAACTTTTTCAAGGAAGTTGATACCCCAAATGTCACATCAATTACATTATTTTTGTCCACGTACATTCCAGAGATACTTTAAGGTCGGGTCAGAAACTTAACTCATCTAGCCTCATTAAAGACAATTGTGAATTCCCCCATTACTGAGAGACAGAGGCAGTTCTATGGTTTTTTTTATTTTTGTCCAAACCCACGCTCGGTGTCTGGGTGTGAGTGGAGATCACGAGCCATTTCCAGTGAAATTACTCTTATTATTAGCTTGTGGTAAATTGTACACCTGCTAAACTGGAAAGTCTGACTTAGGAAGAAGGTAGAATACATATAGTCAAAATTATCCTGTTTATAGGGCTATTTATTATTTCCCAATGAAAAATTCACAAACTATAGGGCAAGATCATGTTAAATGAAATGGATATATTGAGAGGAAAGATTTAAAACAGCTGGACTGTGATTCCTTTCTCTTCAGAATATTGGTGGAATGTCCCTGGAGAAAGAGGAATGTAACGCGGTCTAATCTACTTGTAACTGCATTAAATTAAGCTCCTTTTAAATAGACTACTAAACTGTCTGTGGGGAAGAAGAATCTTTATTTATAAAAAT
The DNA here is from genome assembly GCA_004026545.1 of Mormoops blainvillei. NCBI lineage: Eukaryota > Metazoa > Chordata > Mammalia > Chiroptera > Mormoopidae > Mormoops > Mormoops blainvillei. The sequence goes on from PVJD01010386.1 coordinate 49,157, forward strand.
ACCTAATTGAATATCCTTGGCTTATGTTCCATATAGTAAGCAGAGCTAAAGTCTAAATATTTCGGTAAACATGGTTCCCTGAAAATATTGTTAAAATCTTTAGTAATCTTGATATGAAATGAAGACATGTAATAACTAAAGTGGTCCCCATGTATGAGGGGACACATAGGCCCCAGGCTTCTTTCTCTGAGGGCCAAAGGTATGTCCAATATGGCAACAGGAAACGAAAATGCCCCAAAATCTCCCAGCTCCATCTGACACTTTATTTACCTGCTTCTTTCATGTAATTACTAAAACTTGACCCTGGGCTAAAGCTGTGATTTGGATAAACTTGATTTGGCAATCTTGTCCTCTCTATTCACTCAGGTATACATATCTATTTCTTCCTTTGTGTAAAGCAGTTCCTCTTCCTCATGCATATGTAATTTTTCTTAGTCTTCGAAATTTAAATATTACAACCATATAATAAAAACTATGGGGTCACATTTCATTCATAGTATCTTGCTATTTTGAGGATTTTTGATTTAGAAATCCAAGTTTAGTTTCCTTTTTTATTTGCTTCCACATCATAAATGAACTTTTTAAAAGTTATTTTGATTCTTGTAATCATTTATTTCTTATTATACAAGTTTAGGATTTACTCTATCTTTATTCTTCTTTATTTTTCTTATTTTGATTCACTTTAAAATACCTCCATTTTCAGAAAAAGAAAAAAACTTTACAATATTTATCACTTTACTACTTTGATTTTTTTAACATTAAATGGATTACTCATCATCCTCAAAATGGGTTTAATACACTGGTCATATTTTCTAACTTTTGTGATTTTTTATTTTTATTTTTTTCTCTTTTAATGAGAAGTACATTTTTATAATAAAATTATAAAACTTTCCTAAACATTATAATTATTGCATTAATTCAATTATGATCTACAGCCCTGAGACTTTATATTTTATTTATTTTTCCTTTTAATTGAATTTATTGGGGTGATAGCAGTTAACAAAATTGTATAGGTCTGAAAGTTATATAGTACTTTTTTATTTTTATTTTTAGATTGCACATACTATGAGTGAAATCTATGGTAATTGTCTCTCTTTGACTCACTTATTTAACTTAGCATAAAGCCCTCCAGTTCTATCCATGTTGTCAAAAAGAGTAAGATTTCTTTCTTCTTTACGGCTTAGCAGTATTTCTCTCAGTAAATGTACTGCAGTTGTTTTTGTTTGTTTGTTTGTTTGTATTTTATCCACTCATCTGCAAGTGGGCACTTGGGTTGTTGGCTATTATAAATAACACTCAATGAAAACCAGGGTGCGTATTCCTCTAACTTAGTGTTTTGGGTTTCTTTGGATAAATTCCCAGATCTAGAATCACTGAGTCATAAGGCACTTCCATTTTTAAATTTTTGAGGTAACTTCATACTGCTTTCCACAGGTGCTGCACCAGTCTGCATTCCCACCAACAGAGTGGATTAGGGTTCCCTTTCCTCCACGTCCTTGCCAGCATCTGTTATTTGTTATTTGTTATTTGATGGTAACCATTCTGACAGATGTGGGAGGATAACTCACTTTAGTTTTAATTCGTACCTCTCTGATGATCAGTGATGTTGAGCATTTTTTCATATGCCTGTTGGCCAAACCTGTATGCCCTCTCTGGAGACTGATTATTCAGGTCTTTTGCCTGTGTTTTAATTAGATTGTTTGTCATCCTGCTGTTGAGTTGTATAAGTTATTTATATTTTTTGGAAATTAACCTCTTAGTAGATGTTTCATTGGCAAATCTGTTCTCCTATTCAATAGGTTCTCTTCATTTTGTTGATGATTTCTTTTGCTGTGAAGACTTTTAGCTTGATATAGCTGCATTTGTTTATTTTTTCCTTTGCTTCTTTTGTCCTAGAAGATATATTGGTAAAAATATTGTTATGAGAGATGTTTGAGATATTACTGGCTATGTTTTCTTTAAGGATTTTTATGGTGTTGTTATTTACATTTAAGTGGTTTATCCATTTAGAGTTCATTCTTGTGTATGGTGAGAGTTCGTGGCCTAGATTCATTTTTTTTTTGCATGTTCTTTTCCAATTTTTCCAACATAAATTATTAAAGAGACTGTCTTTACTATATTGTGTGCTCCTGACTCCTTACTCAAATATTAACTGTGCATAAAGGTGAGTATATATTTCTGGGTTATTCATTCAGTTCTATTGTTCTACATGCCTATTCTCATGCTAATACCAGTCTGTTTTGATTACAATAGACTTGTGGTATAATTTAACATCAGATATTATGATATTTCCAACTTTGTTCTTCTTTCTAAATATTGCTGAGGCTATTTGGGGACTTTTGTGGTTCCAAATAAATTTTTGGATTATTTTTTCTACATCTGTGCAATATGTCATTGGTATCTTGATAGGAATTGTGTTGACTCTCAAGATTGCTTTGGGTAGAGTGGACATTTTAATGATGTTAAATTTTATCCATGGACACAGTATATGCTTCCACCTATTTGTGCCTCCTTCAATATGTTCTTCAGTGTTTTAAATGTTCCAAATATAGGTCTTTTATATCCTTGCTTAAGTTTATTCCAAGGCATTTTATTTTTTGAAGCAGTTGTGAATACGATTGTTGTTGTAGTTTCCCTTTCTGATAATTTTTTATTGGTCTATAAAAATGTAACTGAATTCTAGATTTTTATTTTGTATCCCGTTATTTTACCACATTTAGTTATCAGTTGTAGTAGTTTTTTTGGTGATGTCTTTATGATTATCTATGCACAATTTTATGTCATCTGCAAATAATGAAAATTTTACTTCTTCCTTTCCAATTTGACTTTTATTTCTTCTTCTTGTCTAATTGTTATGACTAGTATTTCCAGTACTATGTTGAATAAGAGTGGTGAAAGCATACATCCTGTTTTGTACCAATCTTAAAAGAAATATTGTAGTTTTTACCCACTGATTATGATGTTGCCTGTGGGTTGTTCATATATGGCCATTATTACACTGAGGTACATTCCATCTATTCCCACTTTACTGAGAGTCTTCGCCATAGCAGTTTGCTGGATTTCATCGAATACTTTTCTGCATCTATTGGTATGATTATGGAACTTTTGTCCTTCATTTGGTTTATGTGGTGTGCCACATTTATTGATTTATGGATATTGTACCAACCTTGTGCCCCTAGAACAAAGACTGTTTGATAGTGGTGTATAATCCAGCAAGTATTGCTGAATCTGGTTTGCCAGTATTTTGTTGAGGATTTTAACATCTATGTTCATTGGGGATATTAGCCTATAATTGTCTTTCCTTGCAGTTTTTTTGTTATATTTACTTTTTGAATGAGGATAATGCTGGTCTCATAAAATGAGCTCAGGGTTTTTCTTTCCTCTTGAATTTTTTTGAAATAGTTTGAGAAGAATAGGTGTTAGTTCTTTAAATGTTTGGTAAAATTCACGTGTGAATCCATCTGGTCCAGTACTTTGTTTCTGGGAGTTTTTTGATTACTGCTTCAATTTTACTAGCTGCAATCTGTCTATGCAGATTCTCTTATTCTTCCTGATTCAGTTCTCTATGACTGTATGTTAATAGAAATTTATTCATTTATTCCACATTGTCCAATTTGTTGGCATACAGTTGTTTATAATATTTTCTAACAATTATTTGTATTTCTGTGGTGTCAGTTATTTCTTCTTTTTCATTTCTGATTTTTTTTAGGTCCTTTCTCTTTTATTCTTTATGAGTGTTGTTAAAGGTTTTTCAATCTTGCTTACCTTTTTAAACAATGAGATCTTGGTTTCATTAATCATTCTTATTATTTTTTTAAACTCTATTTTTTCTATCTCTGCCTGCACCTTTATCATTTCCATCTTTCTACTCACTTTGGGCTTTGTATGTTGTACTTTTTCTAGTGCCTTTAACCGTACAGTTACATTGTTTATTTGAGATTTTCCTTGTTTCTTGAAATACTCCTGTTTCTATGAATTCTCCTCTCAGGAGTGCTTTCACTGAGTCCCACAGATTTTGGGTTGTTGCATTCTCAGTTTCATTTGTTTCAAAGTATCTTTTGATTTATGTCCTTGATCTCATTGTTAAGCTATCTATTGTTTAGTAATATTTATTTCGCTTCAACATTTTTCCGTGTTTTTCAGTTTTCTTCTTGTAATTCATCAAAGCAGATGCTTGATATGATTTCAGTATCCTTAAATTTATTGAGACTTGTTTTGTATCCTAACATGTGGTCCACTCTAAAAAACAGTGTTCCATGTATACTTGAAAAGAATGTATGTTCTGCTACTTTTGAATAAAATGCTCTGAAGGTATCAATTAAATCCACCTGATCTAGTTTGTCATTTAAGCCCACTATTTCTTTGTTGATTTTCTTTCTAGAAGATCTATCCACTGACGTCAATGGGATGTTAAAATTCTTCACTATGACTATATTATAGTCAATTTCTCTCTTTATGTCCATCAAGATTTGGTTTACATAAGTTGGTCTCCTGTGTCTATAAATGTTTATAAGGGCAAAATCCTCTTGATTGATTTTTCCCTTTATCATTATGTAGTGTCCTTCTTTTTCTCTTGTATAGCATTTATTTAAAAGTCTATTTTATTAGATATAAGCATTGCTACCCCAGCTTTTTTTTCTTTCCATTTGTATGAGATGTCTTGTTTCATCCCTTTACTTTTGGTCTGTGTGTATCTTTCCTTCTAAGATGAGTCTTTTACAGACATCATATATATGTGTCTTGTTTTCTTATCCTTTGAGCTACCCTAAGTCTTTTGATTGGAGAATTTAAGCCATTTACATTAAAATTGATTATTTACAGTTACATATTTATTGTCATTTTATTCTTTTAACCATGTTACTCTGTTGTTTTTCTTCTTTTTCTTCTGTGATTGTGTTTTCTCCTTTCT